>PYAF01004757.1:1836249-1892489 GCA_007407185.1 Glycine tomentella
TTTAATTGTTTATAAATAAACTTTTATTATACTAAATCATTATAAATGTTTTAATGGAAATAATAATTAAAATAAAGGACGTAATGCTTATTTATTTCTAAAAATCAGTAGAAAAAAACCACAACGGATATAATGAAAGAATTATTATATTATATATAAATATATAAAAGAATATCTATAAAGACTCTGGAGAAGTCATATTCCTCTTGGATGAAATTTTAATGTATTGCTTGTCAATGTAAAAGTATATAATATTTTTCTTTTTCCAGGTCCTTAACCACAAAAATGAAGTGTTGTGTATGCTTTTATCGATCGATGTTATCATTAGTACTTAATAATTCGTTGATTATCCTTTCAAAAAAATATTCGTTGATTATGAATGCTTTTATTAATTATGTACAAACTGTGCATGGCATAATGTGAGAAGGCTAATATGTAATATTAAAATTCCTATAAATGTTTAAAATCAAATAAAATCATTTGATTTCAATTTGTTTATGTAAAAAGGTAGTTTTCATACCAAGTTATCTAATGATATTTTTTATTTTATTTCGTTGTCTGTGTTGATTTTTCTTTTCCCCTCTAGTAGTCTCTAGAGGAAACTTGTACGTATTATTTAACAAATCCTGTACGTGAGACGTGGGTGTGATTACTGATTTCTTGAGGCGAAAAAGCAAAAAATGATGGATTTAAAACTATTTCACGTTACTATCCTAACATGAGATATTTTCAGCTAGCGACATGAAATTCTTTCATATAAAATAAATATCACAGCAAGTCAAGGACTCCAGAACAGAAATGTTTAAATGATTCACTTGTTTATGATTTTTTTTCTGTAATGATCAAAAATAGATATCAAGAAATTTACAAGCAACTCATAGATCAAACTTAGTCAAACTTGTTTATGATTAAGCCATGATTCATGAACGTATCTTTCAATATGATGTAACCCTTTTTTTTTTTTTTTACGTGCATTATATTCTAAATGCCTGATTCTTTTGGTAAAGAAATACTAATTTATATCAGGGAAGGAAGGCTTGTTTTGCTTTGTTCCCATATAAAAATAAAATAGGGAAGACCTCTAACTTTTGAGCATGTTTGAGATAGTTTATTTTAAAAAATAATAATAATTATTTTTTAATAAAAAGCTGTTTGCAAAAATGTTTTGGAAAATAACTGAGATTTGTAAAAAGGTTTTTTCTCAATAATTTCTTTCTTGCATCTAAGATTTTGATGCTTAAAATTATTTTTCAACATTTTTTTTCTCTCTAAAGGACATTATTTCCAAATTACTCCTAAAGTTTCCAACAACTTATTTTCCTTTCACTTTTATACTCTGTCCTTTTTTCGTAAGTTATTATGTAAAACTGATTTGTTGTTGCATCTAAACAAAATTAAATCTTAAAATCAATCTATTAAACAAGATTCTAATTATAATCAATAATAATAATATAATCTATTATATATAACTAATTATTGAAATAATTTAATTTTTCACAATTTTCATTTGTCAAGATTTCATATCATTTATTAACGAGTTACTTTTACGTGAACCTAGTTTTCTAACCTGTGCAGTTGCATGATATAATTAAATATTAAAGAGTCTAATTGAGAATTTATTTTTTTATTAGATCATGTATATCTTTTATAAGAGAATATTACTCGAGTCAAATAGAATTATTGTTAAGTTCACAAATCAATGTGAGATCACTAATTAATTAAGTTTAAACAACTACTAAGATTAACTTATAAGTCGAGATCACTAATTATTAAATTTTAACACACCAAGTAAAACATTAGTTAAGATTCTAAAGATATTCTATCACCAGTCTTTTGATGCTTAAGTTTTATATTGATGTAAAGGATACAGTGCCCATCTATTATAAATTTGAATTGTTAAATGTAATTAAAATATGTATCTAAATTAATATGAATTACAAAGTTTACATGAAAACATGCATATCACATTAAATGAATAACTAGAAATGAAAAGGTAGTAACAACATAAACATAAGTTTCAATTTCACTTTTATGCTTAGTAACTCTGATAGAAGTGTTTTCCAGGCGGAACTTTCACTTTATGTCACAGTTAGATTGTAAGAATATTTTCAATGATAGATCTTAAATTGAAATCTTAGACCACTTTTTAGTATATTTTATAGTGTTACATAGGATTGAAGATTTTTCAAGATCTCTTTCATTTTGTTCTTTAATGGTAGATCTCATTTTGAAATCTTAGGGGGAGAGAAAGGGGAAAAAAATTATTCTTTTTAAAACAATGTGCAGATCTTAAGGTTCTTCTACAAGAATTCGTTCTCTATGTTGGAGATCTCTCTATCTCCTTTATTGCAAGATCTAGTGAAGACCAGATCTTGAGCTCAAAATCCTTGCTCAAGATCTTACACAAAAGTTGCACTAACAAAGAAAAATGTAATTGAAACTCTTTCCGACACTATTTTCAACACTCTTTGATTGGCTGAAATTATTAAAAATAATTTATTTTGGTGGATTCTACTTATCATTTGATAATTCATCTCCTAATTTAAATATGAGATCCACCAAAATTGGTGATTTACAACAAATTTCAACTAATTACATAAAGAGTGTTCGAAAGAGAGTGTGGCTAACATTCTTCACTTGTAACCAATGTTTAAAAAGATTTATGAAAGCTTCTAATAACATTTTTAGAAAATATTTGTATTTTGTCTTCCAAACACGCAAATAGTTGTTTATACTTTATAATGTGTTTTCATATTGTTTAGTTTTCAAAATTTGATTTTTTTTATATCAATAAGAAATTTTAATTATTACGAATTTTTAACCACAATAAAATTAATTTGACTATAAATCATTATCTTCTCTACGTTAAAGGCAGAATACAACAAGTTTGTACATGATGTAAATTCATTTGCCTTGCTTCAATTCAAATCAATTCTAGGTTGAAATTTGCACACCAATTGAGCCAAAAACGGATCGTTAACTTCTATACGTTTCTCAGCCTATAAAACATAGATTGGAACAATTCCAAAACGAGGTGAAAGAGGCACAAGGAACACTAAAAAAGAAGTAAAATGAGATATATGCATATAAGAAATTCAAATAGAATTACAGAATTAACAATGGAAAAATTAAACAAGGAAACAAAACATGTAAAATGAAAGAATAAGATAGGTGCCACAAACAATGATGTTTGATAAGCATTGAAGATCGCTATAAGAATTGAACAATTCTTGATAAAATCAAATGGTTTAAGAAAGAATCCTAGGAGAGACAATTCTCACCAATGATAAAATCCAACAAAAATCCTTGTCTATTCATTTCAAAAATGATTTTTACAAATTAATTCTCATTCACTTGTTAGAAAATAAAATCTCAACATTATAAGCCTAACTAAAATGCCTTAGTGATTAATTGAAGCATAATTAAGCTTTAGGATTAAGTCTCAAAACTAGACAAATACTTTATTATTATTATTATTTTATTAAATGTCTAAGTAAATAATTGTCTTCTATTCTCACTCCAAATAAGCAATACATGTGATTAGCAACCACACAAGTTTTTTGGGTCTTTTTAACTCTTATTCTTGTCATTGACCCTCCTATATCTTGTATTGGGTCTTGGGCTTCTTTCTCGGCTTAGGCCTGGCCTTTGATGTCCTCATCAGTACAACAACAACAATTATCAACATCTGAACTGAACACAAGATGAACACATCAATAATATAAACATGCTGCCGCAAAGCTTATAGCTGAGGTTGGCCAGGCAGGAACATAGTTCAAACATTCAAAACTTACCGTATGAGTGCATGGCACCTTTGAGCAAAAACTGTTGATTTGTTAACTAATAATCATTTAGGTCTCACCAAGTAAGATGTCCATATCTCATTAGCTGGAGGAGGAGGCTGAACCCAGTGCCCTGGTATGCGGCTGGATGAAGTTGCAAGGAAACAAAATCAAATAAGATAAATGCTTTATTTTCATTTTTCACACTCATTGATTACAATGCATAACAGACATTAGCAAAACCAATACATTTGTAGATAAGCCGCATAATAGCGGTGTCAAGGATTTAAGATAAGCAATCACTATCAAAAGTCGTAACCACAGCACTAACATGTGATGGAAGGAAATAGGTTGCATAATATAGTGTACATATCCTTTTAGGGTCATAAAAGATGGTGGTGACTTTTAGTCAGAGAGTATCGACCTCTCATGAATATATTTTAATGACTTAAAATCCGGTACGTGTTCTCTTTGTTAACTCAGTTTTCAAATGCAACCTAAGATATACCCAAAGCGGAAAAATATTTCCCTAACAAACTTTGGTATGCCCTTAAAACGAGGGTAACATCGAACATTGAGATCTATAAGTAAAATGTCCCTTATTGGTCACCCCATTTTTAAGGGAATACCAGACTAACCCAATGAATTAAGTGTTAGCAGAATAGTTTCAATGTTCAATTTCTTACCTAGCTTCCTCCTGGTCTGATATAGGCATCCCATCCTCTTCTAACCTGCAAGTTAATTAAACATAAGCATAAAAAATATAACATCATTAGGCTATTAGTGTAACAGTTAAGTAGAACTAGCAGCCTTCAAACACAAAAAAGTTGATTAATTACATTTGCATTCTAAGGAAAAGTGCTGTTTTGCAAAAGATCTAGAATTTAATAAATAAAAACAGTTGAGTTTACCTCAATAAGTGTGCCCATATCATTGTTGCTTCCATTATAATAATGGTAGAACTCAATGGGTAAATTTGCCAAAGGATCATACGCTCCTCCACTGATCTGTACCTATTTTACTATATTTCTTTCTAAAAATAGTTTATTCTCATAGCTAGAAATCATTTTTATGACATAAAGATAACAAAAGTATATTTTATTTTTCTCAACAATTTTTTTTCCCATACAAACAATAAGTGGAGTTGTCTACCAATTGCCCATATATTGAACTTGTTGGTTATTGTAAAAATTAGATTAAAATACACATTTAATTCTTAATGTTTTCAATTATATTGTATTTGTTCATTTAGCTATTAAAAAGTTAAATTTAGTCATTATATTTAGTAGATTTTGCGACTTGGATCAATAGCAATGCAACTGGAAGCTATGACTTATTTGGGGACAAGCTTCCTGGTATTTTCCTGAATGAAGTCGTCCCGGAAAGACTTATTTGGGAACATTCCCCAACTGGAAGCTATGACATTAGAATCGGATACCGTTGGTTGAACCGTGAGCCGTCTGATCATCCAACTTGTGCGGGGTCGTGGTGGTGGGTCTGGAAAAACATGCTAACTGAAAACATCAAACACCTCATTGTTGCAGGTGCGGTCATGTGGAAGAAGATTGGATTCGTTGTCTTAGAGATTGTCCAAAGGCAAAGCAAATATGGCAAGCCAGTCACATGCTTCCTGATGAAGCTGAATTTTTCAACAAGAATGCAGCGGATTGGTTGAGAAGCAATACTCGAGGAACAAACCACGTCCTCTTTGCAGTAACAGCTTGGTTCATTTGAAGTCTTTGGTACATTCAGAACCAAATATCCTCTTGCATGCTGGCTCTTTCTTCACGCACAGACACTGCAGTTACGCCAACAGCAGCTACGCTTGTCAAATGGAATCCTCCGCCCCCAACACGTTGGGGAACCCAGGCTCGACAGGCTTTGGAGGTTTAATTCAAACCAAAAACTAATCTTACTACAAAATACAAATACTTCCATCCACGAAAACCCCCAGATCTGAAGCCAAAACTGAAACCTTTCATCGACAAGCCAACCCCAGATCTGTGACAACCATCAAGAAATATATACAGTTGCTGGGTCTAACTCATCTTTCTTCACGCTATAAATTGAGTGCTTCCTCCCGTAAGCTAACATGGACGACGACGCCTTCGCAGAAGTTCCAAGCGGTGTGCTGGAGTATGATATCGGCGGCGATGATAGTGGCGTTGTTGACGATGGAAATCTCATCGGCGTGGTCGGGATTGATGAGGTCGGTCCTCGATCGGGGTTTGAGATGGAAGGAAAATTCTTCTAGTGTGTGTGAGCCTATGATAATCTCACACATTTTCTCACAATATATATAGATCTAACGGACACTAATTCTTCCCCTCGGTGGAAGACCTATTTAGATCTCCCACGTTAGACATCGCCTTACAATCCCTTGTTCTGGCAAAAAAAATTAATTAATTGTAATTTTAAAAAGAAATTATAAAAATACTGTAATTTTGAAACAAATTACAAATCTATAGCAACCAAACATGTCCACCTAGGACGTGTTCAATCACGTCCAGGGAAGACGTGACTCAAGCCAAGTCACGTCCAGGGAGGACATGTTTCACCAGGGGGATGACACGTATCATATTGCGACGTGATGCGAAAAAATTTTGGAAGAGCATAACTTTTGACTGGGATGTTCGATTGAGGCGAAATTGGTGGTCACGCGCTCGAAATTGAGAGGAGAAGCCGCTAACAAGTGTCCGAAAGGGACTTGTCCAAAAAATTTTCCCAAAAGAGGCCTCTAAGTACCTCAAAATTGCGATTTAATCTTTCGACACCCAAAAAATTTCTTGCTTTCTAATTTTTTATCTATTCAATTAGTGAATTGCAAGCTAATTTTTATTTTTCTAATTACTTCTCTTAATTTCGAGCGTTTTGATATAAAATACGTCTCCATCGGACATTTCTATCAAAAATTATGATTGTTCGAAGTTTATAGCATAACCAACAGTTTTGGGAAAATTTTTTGGACAAGTCCCAACACTCCAAACTTGAGATAATGTATTTTATACAGATGTACAACTAGCATTTTACCCTCTTTAATTTGCATAGGAACAGTCGATTTCAATTTGATTCCGCACTGCCATTAAAATGCACTTGTTTACTTCTCGATCATTCTCGTATATTTTTAATTATAAATTATCTCATGGTGCATAAAAATGAATAAATACAATTAGTGAACAAAATTATACTGTAAAGTTGGTAATGCATATAAACTTCGAACAATCATAATTTTTTATAAAAATGTCCGATGGAGGCGTATTTTATGTCAAAACGCTTAAAATTAAGTGAATTAATTAGAAAAATAAAAATTATCTTGTAATTCACTGATTGAATAGATAAAAAATTAGAAAGCAAGAAATTTTTTGGGTGTCAAAAGATTAAATCACAATTTTGAGACACTTAGAGGCCTCTTTTGGGAAAAGTTTTTGGACAAGTCCCCTTCGGACACTTGTCAGCGGCTTCTCCTCTCAATTTCGAGCGCGTGGCCACCATTTTCGCCTCAATTGGACATCCCAGTCAAAAGTTATGGCCTTTCAAAATTTTTCCGCATCGCACCGCAATATGACACGTGTCCCAAGATGATACGTGTCATCCCCTGGTGAAACACTTCCTCCCTGGACGTGACTTGGCTTGAGTCACGTCTTCCCTGGGCGTGATTGAACACGTTCCAGATGGACGTGTTTGGTTGCTATAGATTTATAATTTGTTTCAAAATTACATTATTTTTGTAATTTCTTTTTAAAATTACAATTAATTAATTTTTTCCCCCTTGTTCTTGATGATGTCATAGGAGTTTAGTTTCCTTGTTACTCTTTTGACAGATAAAAAATGGTCATTTTATAACAATGGTGATTTTCGATTTGTACCACGATTTTAATTTTTAAACTTTTTCTTTTGACTTTTTCGAGTTTTAAATATAATGATCAAGTTTCACATTTAAATCAATAAAAAAATTATTGTTATTTTAAAATATCCATTTCCACTCACTTTAAAAACATAAAAATAAAATAAAACTCTTTTTAGAATATAAGGAAAAACCTGAATATAATTAGAAACATGCTAAAATTATTATATTATCATTATTCTTTCTTTCTTAACTCAAAGCTCAAGCTTTACTTTTATATAAAAAGAAAAACTCAAAGCTTTACTTTAGAATCGTAAAAACATAAGAGAATCCTCGCTCTCTTCGCCATCTTCCTTACCTTTTTTTTTTTTTTTTTTTCCTCAGTTCCTCAGTCTAACGCGTCCATCATTATCAACCACACTCACTCACTCACTCGCTCGCTCGCACCCTCTTTAATTTTTGAATTATGTATAATTTTCAGATACGTTTTTGATGTTATGCGGTAATTGGCGGGAACCAAGTGTCAATTCAGATACCCTTTGTGTCGAATTGGCCAATTACGAAAGATTCGCGTGGAAAAGGATTCATTCAACCTCGCAAAGAAGAATCTTTTGGAAAGAGAAAAGAATCAAAATTCAATGGCTAACCCTTCTGGGAATCACGAAGAAGAGCAGACAACCCATGTTGCGTCGTCGTTTAACGGGAATTTGGCACCCGACACTTCCCCCACCGCGCTCGCCATGAAGCACAACCCCGGCATAGCCATCGATTGGACTCTCCAAGAACAAACTATTCTCGAAGAAGGACTCTCTCTGTATGCCTTGTTTCTTATTAATTGTTGCTTCTTCTTTTTTAATGTTAGTTTTTTAACCATCCAACCCACCTTAGATCTCCTAATTGTTGCTTTGTGGTTTCAGCCTTTTGTTCAGTGTGGGAATACGTCTGGTATTGGTTTTTGGATATTGAAACTGTGTCTGACGTCTGTATGCATTTTTTTATTTATTATTATAGGCAAATGTTAGCAGAGGGATCGAACCCGCAACCTTTCCCCTCTCACCTTCTCCCTTAACTATCCAACCCATCTTATATCTCCACATATTTTGTTGTTTTGGATAACTCATGTATCAAATATTTAGTTATCTCACTTACCTGTATGTTTTTTTTTTTTTCTTTTTATATGCGGCAAGTTTTGTTAGCAGGTACCAATTGAAACCGTGGAGAAAAACTATGGGTTAAACTTTAGTATGAGAGAGTTAAAGGAAACTTTATGTGTTCAATTCCATCTAAATTTTCAGCTAGAATACACTTTTGGTCTCTCAACTTGCTTGGTTTCAATTCAGTGTCGTATGTTTAGCAAGTTTCATTTTGGTTCCTTAAAATCTACTACCTACTTGAACAAATTGATCTTTTCATCATTTTTTGCATTATCACATTTAAAATTTTGCAGATGTGTGTGGCAAACACTCATGATGTGGCATGTCTCACAGTTTGTCATGTGTCAACAAATTGATCAAATTAGTGTGGTGAACTGATGGAACAGAAAGGCCAACTTGGTCTAATAAAAACACTTTTAAGGGACTAAAGTGAAATTTGTTATACTTAGGGAATCAAATTGAAACCAAAAGTGTATTTTAGCCTATATTTTCTTGCATCGCCGTCATTCTTTTTTTTTTTCTACTATTGAGGTTATTTATTGGCCTTATCTTCTTGTGGTTTGGTTATTGCAGTTTGAAATCAAATATTGTCAGTACATGTATTTAATTTGATGTGTAAGCACACAATCTTGAATTGCATTCTGTGCCTATTTAGTGAATTCAGTGTTATGTTGTTTGCTTTTTAACACCTGTTCCTTGGCTAGTAAAGTGTGTTTGATAAGTTCAATAGCTAGTCATTTTTTTAAGGAAAAGTCCATTTCTTTTTTACTTGTAGGTTTGCATCTGAACCTAACCTCACACGCTATGCAAAGATAGCACAAAATCTAAATAACAAGACAGTCCGTGATGTAGCACTGAGGGTCAGGTGGATGAATGTAAGCTACATACCTGTTGTTGTCTTAAGTCATTTATGTGATGGTGAATGCCTTATCCTGTTCTTCAGCTTAGATAGGATTCTTGGTCAAAATTTCTTGTATAGAGAAGATACTTAGTACTATTTTTATTTGATCATCTATATCAAAACACAACAGTTCATTAATAATAATCATCTTACCTTCCTGAAAGAAAAGGATACCTGATGAACGTTCCACCATTAGAACGGTGCTGGACAGTTACAAAGCTTTTGCCAGTGACAGATCCAGAAATTTTATGTTGTGGGGCAATATTCATACACATAAATTTTGTGGGGGCAATACTCATATTATAAATTAGTTTTTATATTATATTTTAAACTATGAAGAAAACATTAAAAGTTTGTGGGGGCAATTGCCCCTAATGTGCAACAAATAGATTCGTCCTTGGCTTTTGGAACCCTCTCACTCTTAATGAAAAAGAAAACAAGATGCTTGCTATTATTATTTTTGCACTATGAGATTCCTTTAGGCTTAGCTTCTGATAGGAATCGGCCCAATAGTGAGAAACCTTTTAAGGTTTACACACGTAGGCCCAAGAGGGTAATAGAGTCCATTCAGAATTATTACTTTGTGAGTGGGAATTGAGTTAGTTAGAGGAGTGAGAAACAGTGAGTGGATTATGTTATAAGAGAAAGGGAACTGGTTGTCGGGGGTATGGAATATTTTGGAATGAAATTGGGAGTCTAGAGATTCATCTCTGACTTGGGGGAGCTTGCTCTCATTTTCTCTATCTGTGCCTTTCTGTTATTTTTCCTTCTTTTGCAGCACCAATAACATACCTTTGCCTGCCCCTCTTCTTGCCCACTTATGTTAAGCAAACATTATTTTCTTTCCTTTTGGGGGCATTGTTTGAACCCATATTTTATAAAGTGGTTGTTTTCCCTAAAAAATGACATGTCTGGTTTCATTTTTTTACAGAAAAAAGAAAATTGCAAGAGAAGGAAGGATGATTTTCCAAGGAAAAGTAAAGATAAAAAGGTATTGCTTTCATTTATTTGATGTCATTCATTAATGTATTAACCAAATGGGTGTTTTGTGTGTCACTGTTGTGCTTACCAATGTAGATATGCTTTTTAACATCTTTCACTCTCCTGTGCAAGTTAACACTATTCTCTGTTTCTTTTTCACGGCATACTACTTTGAACTGATAATAAATCTGAAAGCAAATGGTGAGCCTTTATATGCTAAGAATTATATCATAATATTGTTAATGGCTGGCTCCTTTGCTATATTATTTTCTGTTATCAAACATCTACATTGAGTCATTGCCTGCACATTATGATATCATCTCTTTTTTATGTTGTCTGGTCTTTTTCTATTTAGGTGGAGAGATTATTACTATGAATTTCGTTCTTTCTTCATGGAATTGCATCCTGCCGGTCATTTTTCTTTTTCTTTTGAAATAGACCAAGCATCATATATTTAAGTATAACCAGGGCAAAGCTAGCATTTCATTTCCTTATTTTTACTTGTTAAATAAGGAACAATCTAGCATGTTGGCTTAAAATTAATACCAAGAAAAAAATGTGAAAAGAGGAAGCAAACGCCAAGTAGCATATATTTGCATTTATGCAATACTAGATTTTTTCTCCCAGGTTTCTGATCCTGCAGTGAGGTCATCTCACTTTACTGCTCAACCCAATGTTTCCCCACATGCTCTTGCTAGGACAATGATGGACAACGATGATGGCATCTCTCACATAGGTTGGTTCCTTTCATAGCATTAAACATTTTGTTGTTTGGATATATGATTTATCTCTTGTAAGCCATTTTCTTTCCTTTGGATATATCCCATGTATTTTCATGTCCCTTTTGAATGTTGATGCATCATGCATCTGCTTTGAACTTTGCATGGTGCTTTTTGTAGCTATTGGAGGCCTCACAGGTGAGCTCATAGAGCAAAATGCACAGGCCTTGTATATAATCTCTACCAATCTTGCTGCTCTTCAGGTGAGTTCATTCCATTTTTAAATGATTTAATCTGATGTGCGCAAAAATAATCTCTTGATCTTAAAGGCTAAAACACAATTTTGAATCAACCTTGTTAGTACTATGTGCATCAAGTAGATTCTTTTCCTCCAATTTTTCTCTTTTCCCATTTTCCCTCAATGTCCTTTTATATCCATTTTTGTCAAGGTCAATAATAACATGCTTATTGAAGGGATTACATGATCTTCGAGTTGAGAAATTGTCTTTTTTTTTTTTTCTTCCCCTTTTTTTTTTAATATCTAGGTAGAGAACACTCATATGTTAGATTTTTCAAAAACCTTATTTGAGATTTTGGTTTGACCAGTGATTGTTAAAGAGATGAGCATAAAGTGTATTCTTGGGATCTTTTTAAATTTTATAAAGTATATGTACTTCAAGTACGTATATGAATAAATTCAATAATTGAAGCAATCGTTTTATATCTATCTGAAGCCTCTTACAAATTCAACTTTAAAATACCAGTGCAGGCACTAAGGTTGCAATATCTTATTAAAGCAGAATTTGACATTTATAAACTTACATTGGGATATTTCACATATGGATTTATTGATCTTTGTGAGTTAATGGAATAAAAGGGGAAGTTTAAGCATTCTATTTGACAGGCAATCATCCTCGGGGGCAGTGTATCAATTCTTATATATATACTCACTGAATTTTTTCCCCTTTATGCTTTTGTTGTTTGGTATTATGTGCAAATTTAGTCAACAAACTGGCATCATTGTATATTAAGATGCTGAAAAACTGAAGAAATGAGTAATACGACTACAGCTGGGGTATTTTATAATGTCTCTGATATACATAATATAGTTTAATTTTCTAGAACTGGTTGTATTGTTCACATATCTATATTATATGCATTCTTAAGCCACTCATGGTGGCTGTAATGCTGCTGACCTTTAACTTTTTCTGTTATCTTTTTCCAGTTTCAGGGTAATGTCAATCTTTTCAGCCAAACGAGAGACAACATCGTCAAAATTTTGAATGAGTAAGTAAGAAGCATGTTTTAGTTGTTAAAAAATATTACTCTATTTACAAAAAGGTACGTTGGTCCAAGTGATCTATTTCTTTTTCTTTTTACATTATTATGGGGTTTGTGAATGACTGCAAGTCCTTAATCAATATTCATTAGGAAAAGTGGAAAACTAAGGTGAAACACAACAGTTCATTAACACTATTTTTGAGTCTCAATCAAAAGGGATAATAATGGAGAGAATCTCTTATATTTCCATAGCATGTGATCCAAAATTTCCGGCTTCTAACTGTCTTAAAACTCCTGGAGTTTTTTTGCTTTCATGATTTCAGCAGAGTTGGATATTTTTCAAAAACAACCTTGTTTTTAGTTGTGAAATGTTATTACCTTAAACTAATAACTGACTTAAATTCTTGTTTCCCCATCTTGTGTGGTGGTGATGTTTTATGTTTATTGAATTTGTTAAGAGTCTTTTATCAAATGCTATGATGTTAAGGAAAAGCAAAGTATTTATGAAAAACACTGACATATAATACATTTGGAACTTGAAAAGTTTTTTTTTTTTTTTGCTTATTACTTTCTATTTTTATATACTTAAATGTCCAAAGGAGCACTCTTTACCAAGGATGTCTAGCTCAGTTGGTTAAACAAGATGCGTGAGTGTTGTAAACTTCATAGTACTATCTTTGATTCTTACGGATAAAAAAAAAACACCCTTTCGCATTTGTCTTTGTTATTTTTTTTTTATATTTTTTGCAATTTGACTGTTTCTCTTTTTATTTTTTTGGCAGCATGAATGACATGCAAGAGGCAATGAAGCAAATGCCACCTCTTCCTTTTAAGATCAATGAAACAATATTCAACTCCATACTTTCCAAAACAAATCAACATATGCAATAACGATGGTTGCTCATTCATTGTGATATCTGGGCTTGCTTATTCCATATTTATGCTTGCATTCAAATTGGCCCAGCATTAAAGAACAAAGAATGGAATAAGTTGACCACCACCCAGCTGAATTAGCCTTCTTTTTTTGTAACATTCTGGTATCCCTGCTCTTGCTCGCTTATTAAGTTTTTAACTTAATTGGAGTATAGGAAGTAGTTATTATTTTGGGGACTGATAAAAATAACTAGAGCTTAGTTATTTGTAAATTTTATTCTCCATATTATATAAATGGTAGATATTGTTTCCTTGTTTGTCTGCTCACCACTTTATCTGTATTTGGATTTTTTGGGGTCTTCTCGTGGTTCTCTTGCAGTGAATCTCCTATGTGTATTGGCGGTATAAATAAATGAGTTTTTCCATTGAATAATTTTTTTGAATAAGTTGACCACCACCCAGTTTTTCCATTATAATTAAGTATACTTTTTATTTATTGAAAGATCCCAAAATATATTGTTAAAAAGTTCTGTGTAGTATTTAATTTAATTGAATTATACTGAGAGTGAGCGTGTACAATTTTTGTTATTATAGTAACTCAATTATGTATTGTCACATTAATGAAAATTAATATTTTTTATAATAATTATTTTGTACTGACGTAATATTAAAATTAAACTTGTTTTTACCCTAGGTAGTGGGTACGTAAATTAGCAATGTGTCTTCTCATATTAAATTTTCACTCGAACTCGTCATGTGAAAATTGTTATCTCTCTTCGCAAATATTCCCAACTATTAATAATGCCTCACTTTTTTAATGTTTATAAAGAAAGAGAGCCTAATAGCATGTTTAAAAACAATTGTTTTTCATAAGTTTCTCATGAGACTGACAAAAATAAATTGTTTTTCAAAATAAGGTAGATTAAATATACTCTAAAACCAACATGTTGAAATATAATAGGCAAATAATCATGCCCCACATGTGATATATAAGGGGTTCAATCTCCATGTCTGTGTGTATGATTTTTTTAGAGAAGTTAGTCTCTTAATTTTGAAGGATTAGATCCTGAATCCTCATCCTAGGTTAAGAAAAAAAAACACTCTAAAAAGTGTCTAGCAAAACCATGTGCATTTGAGACTATTCCTTTAAAATAGATGACATATATTTTCAATTCTTTGTCGTGTGAGGAGTGGATTAACTTTAAAACTTGAAAGTGGAACCATCCTTCGTAGGTGAAACTTGAAAGTACTTAAGAGTGTTGAACACGATTTTTTTCTTAAGTAAATTTGAACAAATTGTTATTATTAGACTTAAGGAAAATCCTTTATTTGGGCTTTATAATTTGGTAAACAAATTAATGGTCTTGAGCAATACCATTTTTTGGTAAAATTTCTAACACCGCGCATTTCAAGCAAACTGATATATAATAGATTTTCTGCTCTCAATTGATCATTAGTTAGTTTTCTTCTTAGGCCTAGTTACTTCAAATATGCAAATATATATGCCATTGTGGTTTTCAATATGGTTCTTTTCCGCTTTTAGAGGATGGCAAAAATCTAATGTAGTTTCAATTGAAGTTGGATTTGGCTAAGTTTGATATACGAGAAATATGAGAAAGATGGCATATGAATTGTGAATAGCCTGAGTTCCCATGTGTTTTCTGCTAAAAGAATTAAAACTTGAGAAGGTGATGACTTATATAGGAAGTTATATGTCAATCTTCACACACACACACACACATATATATATATATATGCAGATGAAAGGATTTTGGGTATCCAAGCTTGAGAAATTAAGCCTTAAGAATAGTTTTTTAGAGGTCCTAACTCCTAAGAGTAACTTTAGTGGAAGATCTTGGAGAGGAATCTTCAGCTGAAGATCTCTCTTTTCGTAGATCCACTACTAAAGAGGGAATATAGATCTCCATGTGTAGATACAGTTCTTCCCTAAAAATTCTGAAGATATGCACGAAGTTAAAAAAATGATTTTTTATATGACATGACGAAAAAAAATGAAAAAAATAAATAAAATAAAATAAAAAGTTAAAATTAATTATATGTTTTATTAATATTCATATTTTTTTCATGCTTTATTAATTAAAATTAATTATTTAATTAATTAAATTAAATTAAATTAAATTTTAAATATTTAAAAGTGGGGTTCATGTAAGATCCATTAAAATTATCTAATATCTCAATTTGGGATATACCAATAAAGGAAAAAATGTTAAAGATCTTCAATCCTATATAGCACTGCGGGATCCACCAAAAAATAATCTAAGATATCAATTTGAGATCTATCACTAAAAATGCTCTAAGAGAGTTTTCCATATCCTTTTTCATCTATTAGTTTATCAGGTAAAGTCATTCTAAAAAACTGCAATTAAAATATGTATTTCAGTACTACTATAATTACAGGATTTTTCATTGTAAGTTTGTGACCAACTATTTTTTTGTTATTTGTTAAAGACAATTTTTAAAATGGTCTCTATCATTACATGTACAATGCAAAATTTCTAGCAAATTTGCAATGCAATACACATGAAGCATATATGTTGTCAAACCACCGACGATTTTAGTTCATATATCTAGATACAAAATGCATTAAATTATATTAATTAGCCTCTAATCATCAACCATGCAGTAAACATTTGTTAAACATAATATCTTTGTTGTTTGGCTTCGCAGGTTAAAGATGGTCATCCCCAAAGGCAGCACCCGTGGCCTAGCATCTACTATTGTGATTGATTATAGCATTAATTCTCCCCTAAGCCGTGGCTCAAGCAGTGTCCCCCAATGGTTCCGTTGCAATTAATATATATAAAGTGATTTTGTTAGAAGATTATTATTATTACATGCAGTTGTTCTGCAATTGTCAAAATTAAGATTACAAAACCATGAACAATGCACAAGAATGGTTGTATATGAACAGACAATACATGTTATGATTGGTGAATTTAGGTTCAAATCTTCATCGGAAGAGATGCACACATTTAGCAACTGACCTGTTTATAACAAGATTGCATTCGAAAGATGATGCTTAAAGGAAACCAAAAAAAAACTAGAGAGAGAAGTAATTGCTTTATAATAAATAAATTTACTTACCAAAAAGCAGCTTTTGTACTGATCAACATTTTTCACTAAATAAAATGTAGAGAATGCATTGCTGATTGCTTTACAATTTTGTATTTGATGGTTGATAAGTTTTTCTTTTCTTTTCTTTTTAACAAAATAGTGCATGTCATGTTTAATTTTATCAAAATATATAGTGTAACTTTTGAATTATTTACTAAGTTAGATCAAATTGTAATTACAAAATACGATGTATATACAAATACGTCATATCTGATGAGTATGACTAAATTATAAGTCTTATGCGATCGTATTTCACAAATACGACTTCATAATATTATAATAATAAAGAACAAAGACCTTCATATCAAATAAGAGTTTCATATTTTTATTACATAACTAAGTCTCACCAAATGCAACTTACTTGGTAAATAATTTAAAACTTGCAACAGAATTGGTAAAATTGAACTCAAATTGTACTAGTTTGCTTAAAAAAAAAAGACATCACTGGTTATCCAATATGATTTTGTATCTTGTATCCCCCACTACAACATCTAATATGTGTTCAACTTTCCTGTGTATTCTAGCTTTTAAATGACCTGACATTATTAGCACATTATTTGAAACAGATAATGCGTCAAAACCCATTAAGCCGGACAATACTATTAGAGTAGATCCATTAGATAATTTAAAAAAAATAGAGGAGGATTTGATATCACCAATAAGCATTATTGGAGTGTAAGTCTTTCTACCTCTTCATTCTTGTCTAAGTCTAAACTCCTAACATCCATGATATTTTTTTTAACTTTTCTTTGATATTTGTAGTCAGTTTTCTTCACAGGAGTATATAGATATGTAATTGGGGTGCTTTGGCTTTTGTGTGGAATGGTGTGTGGATTCTTTTTGTTAACAATCAATTTTTGTTGCCAAAGTGATGGAGGAAGAAGGACGAAGAAAATTCTTCCCTGTAATTATAAGAGTTGTGATTTTTGGCCAATTCCTCTGGCTATATCATTCATGATATTAATTATGTAAGTCTTGAGTACATATGGTATATACTAGTTATTGGCTCTCTATATGGTTGCAACATGTGCATGGTTGATGTACATATAGGAAACTGGTTTTTAATGATATAACAAATGTTTAGTAAAGTATTTTTATGTAGATATCCAATAAAATTTGACCACTTTACTACATCATCCGGCATTGATAGTATAAACAATATTACACGGTTAATCAATCACAAATTGATGTGTATAATAAGTTTGTTCTAATTGATTGACAGTATAAATTTTGTACACTAATAGTGCATAAAAATTCTTACACTGTTTATATTAATGGAAAGGAAAATGATCTTTATTACAAGTTAGATAATAGAGAATCATTATGAAATGGTATTTGATCTAAAATTCTGTTGCTTTTCCACAAATTAATGTATATATAGTTATTGTTTTATAGGGTTGCTAGTGTGTTAGTTTATGTTGGGAGTTCAAAATTTCATTCTCAAGCAAGGACTTCAGTTAATGTTATAATCAAGATAGCAGATGATGCATCAGAAATCATACACAACGTAACAAGAGCATTAGAAGACATCCAAGAAGACTTGGTGGAATCCGGTATTAGTGCTGAGGTTTCTGAAAATCTTAACTCCACGACTAAGAAAATGGATAATGTTTATGATAATATCGTAAAGAAAACTAGGAAAAATAAGCTCACTGTTAACAGGGATTTCAAAATAGTGTAAGAATTTTCGTCTCTCATTTTCATTTTGCAAAAAATGTAAATGAATGCGTAGTTACATGGAAATGATTGAATGTTTTTTTAACTTCAGGTTTATAATAACCATTGTGATCATAAGCTTTAATTTAGTTGCAGTACCAATTTTGTCAGGTATGTCTAACTGGTCAATGATAATGGTGCATAACATCCAAGGACTATGATTTCTACATTCGCATCCGTGACAATTTCAAATCTGTGTATCCTGTTTAGATTTTATGTCAATGATTGAAGGAAATTTTCTACATGAAATAGGTCTTATTCTCATAATATGTTGCAATTTTCTGCTGAACAGTTTTTGGATTACACGTTTTGGAGGGCATTTTACCTGTAGGTAAACTAAATTGCATTTGCTTGGAACTAAGATTTTCATCCATGGATTTTTGTTTTCTTCTCTCTTTTCTTAGGTTTGTTATACTGTGCTGGTTGATGACACTATGACAGTGATATGCTGGCTAATCTTTGGATTTATTTCTTCTTGGAAAAGTAATTCCAAATTCTGGCTAATTTACTAACTGTTGTATTTATTCTCAAGAATTGACAATATTCTCCTGCTAAAATGTTTTAGTTGGAGTGAAGTTGGAGTTTAATTACTAAAAAAACTATCCGATTCTGCAGTTTTTCTAAACATACGTGCACAGTTCTTTACAACTTCGAAGAAAATCCCTATAAGAAAAGCCTAATATTCATCCTCCCTTGTGATGAGTTGCGCTCAGCAAAATCAATTCTCCATGAAGTTGGTATTAATTTGAGCAGTCTCAGAAGTCCGTATTAATTTTTTATTTCTAGATAAGATTATATTTATCAATTTAATCAATTTTATGTTAAAATTTATCATATTATTTAAAGAATATTAGAAAAATAATAAAGTTAAAATAAAAATGCTTTCCCCTTAAAACATAGATTGAAAATAGAAACGGACTGGACTATAAAAATCTCTTATTTGATTTTTAGTTGAGTCTCGTTACAAATTAAGTTTTACCTCAAGTTTATCTTAGAATTAAAATTAAAATAAAACAAAAATAAAAGATTAATTTTACAAACTCAATTTACAAAATCAAATTCATTCAAGCCTAATTTACAAACTTAAATCCAACCATACACACTCATAAAATTTGTGGCTTCTCGTGAAACTCTCAAAGATGATAATGATGATTGCCTTTAATTTGATCCCCAGTGTCCAAAATGATTCAAGTTTACTGTATACATATGCGTCGGTGTGGAGTACTGTGGACCCATCCAGCCCAAAAATTTGACCTCACCATCTCCTCTAAGGTTTTGTTTGGGAGTTAGGAGAGAAAAGAAAGAAAAAATATTTAACGAGAAGGAAAGGAAGGAAAATGAGGAAGGTTCCTTCCTCCTTGTTTGAGAGTTAAAAATATATTAAAAGAGGAAAATAGAGAGTTAAAAAGATATAAATATGTAAATTATATAATTTAAATGTAAAAATATATTAAAAATATATTTTAATATATTTTTAAATTTGTAACTGGGATATGATAGTAATTTTAATTACTTTTCCTTCTAAAAATCCCCAAATTGGGGAACAATAATTCTTAAGCTTTAGATGATTTCAGAGGAGTTTTAAAAATCTTCAAATTCTTTTCCTCAAAAATTAAAATTTTCAAACAAGGAGATATCACCATCTAAACCTTTCTCTTCCCTTCCTTCCCCTTTAAAATTCCTCTCCCAAACAAAGCCTAAAGTAACTGAAGTGACAAAAAATTTTAATGACCTATTTCAATGGATAGATTTTTAAGAGAATTAAAAAGAAGAGACATTAAACTTTAGGAAATAAGCATTAGGCTTTAAAGAGAGGGGGGGGGATGTTTGTAATTTTTAAAATTTTCTATATCATTTCAATGTATTAATTTTACAACATTAAATATTTCTTTTAATTTCTGGTTTAATATTTTGAATTTTCAGATAACATTTCTCAAATTTTTTTACTTAATTACACTTTTTACTCCAACTTTTTAATTTTTGACCAATTTTATCCCAACAAATTAATTTAACATATTTTATCCTCAACTTTTAACAAACTTGTGAATTTTACTCTCCATCAATTTACTCCTAACATAATTACATTTTTTTACCTTTAATTTCCTTTTATCAATTTTACATCTAAATTTTTTGTTTTTTGGCGAATGTTATCCCTAACTTTTTATGTTTGACAAATTTTATTCCAACTTTTATGTTTATTAATGGATAAATAATAGGAGATAAATCACGATTTTTTAAAAATTTATAGTAAAATACATTAAATTAATTTGTTGGGATAAAATTCTTCAAAAGCTAAAAAAAATTGAAGATAAAAAGTTCAATTAAGTTTTTCTTTTGTTTACAAACTACAGTAAACTCTATCGTACGAAGTATTAATTAATTAACTCCATCATATCATACAAATTCGTAAATATATAAACACTTATAAATAGCAGTTTAAACACGTGATATATAAACTTAATAGATTGTAAAGTGATATTTGTTAATTACAAGATGATTAGCAGAACAAAAAAACTAATTGAGACTTTAAGAGCTAATAAAAGACTTTAAGAGTTAGTAAAATTTTGATGTGAATGGAAGATTGCTCATGACGCGAAGATCTATTTGGTGAAGAAAGTTGAGATTTTGTGCTAGTTATTTGGATTCTTGTAATTATTTTAAACCAACATTGACCTTTTGTTGCTTTTAGATAATCATTTGTTCTTCTAATGAGTGTGCCGTGGAAGCTTAAACTCGATACCTTTGCTTTAATTAACTTTTAGAGCAACTAATAATCGCAACCACCTCGTTACCAAAAAAAAAAAATTGCAACCACTTTAACATGATTGATTATTTTATAAACTGTTGATTCTCTCTGTTTCCCCTGAATTGAACCATTTTCATCGATGCAGAATCATTAGGTAATCAATCACTAACACTTACCAAAGATACCAAACCAATTCGCCACTATTCCTTTTTCGACGCTATATATTGAATGCTCCACGTTCAATGCAAAAGGAAGAAAACCAGATTACGCTTCTAATCATTTAAGTTCCTGTATGATTTATTTTTAATGTCTTAATTAATGCGGAAACACCAGTTTTTTCATTTTTTGTAAAAACGTTACCTTATAATATTATAAATTTTTGAGCGAAAAATCATTTTGTTTTAGTTTTAAAAAAAATAGAAAAAGCTGCATGAAAACTTAAATTTGATCCTCATCATCACCATTGTATACTTAAAATGATTAGGATAAAATGCAATCCTTTTATTAGATCCACAAAGACCATCAATCTCAATAAGGATTTATAATAAAATTTATATACCGCGTACCAATAAAGAAAATGTGAGAATCAAAACCAAATAACTGTTAGTGTGAGCAACTGCTAGGATATTTTTTTTAAACCTGAGATAAGTATGTTTTATTTTATTATTTTAACATATTAAATGTTTTTTAGATTATTTCTTTACACAATGTGAAGTTGCGTATAATTTTGAAGGGGAAATTATTTATTTATTTCTCTTAAGTTCACATTATCTGTAAAAGTAGTTGTCTGAAAAAATAGTAAAAGAAAAGGGAAAGAGAAAGAAAGAATATTTAAACAATAAACAAAAATAAGATTTAATTGCACTTCTGATAAAAAAATGTAATTTCATGGCATTCTTCCCCAAAACTTTTAAATTTTTAATTTTCAATTTCGCCTCAAGATTATTACAAGATCAATTAAGTCATCTATTAATTTGTTAAAATTTTATCTATCAAAACATTAAGTTTGCAATAAAATTTAAAAAAAATCAAAATTTTATATTCAAACATTTATATCATTTTGATTTTATTAGAAGATGCAAGAAAAAATTGATGATATATTGAAAATAAATTTCCGAATTAGTTGTTTCTTCTTAATTTTAGTGTCTGCTTATTTTAAATTTTGATAAAATTATTTTTTACAATAGTAAACTTTTTTTTTGGATAAATACAATTGTAAACTATGAATGTTATTAAAATTTGTCATTGTATAAAAATAATTTTGAATGACAAACGAACAAGCACTTGACATGGTAGTAAACGATGACAAAGAACTGGTATATATAAATATATATATATATATATATATATATATATATATATATATATATGTTACGTATTTTTATTGATAAATGTGTTAAATCATCTCACTCGCCCTTGTCATGGGTGGTTGACGAAACTTGCCTTTTTTTATTGTTATTATTATTTGTTCTAAAAATTACACGTAAGTTTTGACTCCTAAATATAATTATCCACCCTTTTTACTTCCGTACTTGTAAACCAAACAAATAATATTAGGTCGATTTAATTGAGTTTGATTAAATTTATGATTTAATTTGATCAAATTTAAAAGGATTGATTTATATTTGTTTTCAAAAAAAGAAATGAACAAAAATCAACCTATTTATAAATGAATTGGGTTGAGTTAAATTAGGTTAACGAGTTAAAATATTTAAAATTTATCTAGTATTTTTAAAATCTAATATTTTTTATAAACTGAAATTTTTATTAAATAAAATATTAAATACATTACTTATAATTATAATTGTTATGTGTAGTCAAATAATAGAAGAAAAGATCAAGAAAGAAATCACATTGATGTCATCATCATCACATAAGCTAACATATTATATTAAATATGATTTAAAAATTGAAATATAATTAACAAGCATCACACTTACAAAGTCTAAAAATCTAAAAACAAACTATTATATCACAGTTTAAAATTTTCAATATTCTCAAATAGTGAAATGAAGAGTATAATCGAAATTTCAACTAAATAAAAAATAGTTTGAATCCTAATTTTTGTGAGAGAAATTGTAACTTGTGAAAATTGAGTGAAAAAAGAAGAGAGAAGAGTTGACACGGTCTCACTCAATCTTAGTTAGTTAAATTAGTAATTAATTTTTTAAATTTAAAATTATATTATACAATAATAATAATAATTTAATACAAATTAACAAATCAACGAATCAAGTGAATGGGTCACGGGTTCAAATATTAAAACTCTTGACCCAATCCATAACTCAATAGGGTTGATTAGTATAGTTAAGATTTGACCCAAACACAAATATTATTCAACACAAACTATCTTGGTTAATTTTGGTCAATTTGAAATTTTGAATAATCCATATCCATGAATACTTCTAAATAATATAGGTTCTTCTCTTACTTACCAAACTTAATTTTAGGATATGTTTGGTTTAGAAAAGATAAATGGAAAAAAAAATATTGAAATAGAATGTAAGAGATGTAAATTTCACAAAATATAATACAAAAATTATCTTCTGTTTTATTTTTCTTCTTCAAAATAAACTCACTCTTAAAAAATAATTATTTACCAAACTTTGAAAGTATTTTGTCTCTTCATTCTTTGTTGTTAAATAAGAGTATCTCAAATGCTAGAATGCAACTAAGGTGGGTTGCTTAACTCTTTTTTAATAAAGTAAATCATGTCACATTAAATTTAAGAATTTTAACAATATATTTTATTTCAAAGATATGTTTTCTTTTTAAGAATTTAAAACGAGTTTCATTATTATTGTACATAGATATATTCTTAAAGTGAGAAACATTTAAAACATAATGCGTGAAACACATTTCACTGATTGTTTTTTAACATTTATAAAAAAAGGTTTGAGTTATAAAATTACAAAAAATATTATCATTTTATATTTTAAAATATAATCTTGATCGCTAATGTAATTAAGATATTGGTTAAAAATAATACTCAAAATTATTATTCCTTGCATCTCATAATAAGTGTAGTATAAGAAGAAAAAATTATCTCAAAATAATTGTCATTTTAATTTTTTAATATAATATTAATTACTTTTTTCCACTTATATCTCTTATAATATTAAAAATATGTGTAACAAAAATTAAAAATAAATTAATAAAAATAAAGTTAATTTTGTAAGATTTTATTCTTTTTCTTTCATTTATTAATTTTTATTTGTTTGTTTTAAACAACTAGGACGAAAATCATAGGTTGGAGGGAGTGAAAATTGTGCTAAAATGTATTAAAATCATAATGTCAATACATTAATTATGTTATGTTTTTAATATATTTCTTTAAATTCTTAATCAGTATCCTAAAAAATATAAATACTGAGTAGTGTTTGCTATAAAAAAATAATATTTTCAAATCATAACATTAGTAATTGCCTTCTCTTCCTTAATTACTTTTATATACCTCTATATTCTATTTATCTAGATATTTATTAGGTTGCTGGGTCGACTCTTAATGTTATCACATCTTATAGGTTTAATAAGATCAAAAAAATATCCCTGATTAAAAATATGACGTTCGTTTGTTTGTTTTACGGTCCCATGCCACCCATGAAATAGAACTATGTAAACAAAAAAAGATGTAACAAAAAGAAAAGCTATGAAACAGCACTATATGCAATTAGCCACAAAAAAATAAGAGAGCAATATATGCAATTTTTTTGTTGTCATCGCATAAATAATGAACTAGTTCCACTACAACGTGACTCTTGTTTTTTTTTTTTTTTTTAGGTAACCGACACACCATTACCTTGTTCTTAACACCAGCGTTACCCCGGCACATGCACCTTCCTGCACTCACCCCTATCTAGATTTATAAAATTGGAATCTTTCTATGTAAAGGTCTCCACCTTACTCATAATTCAAAAAAAAATAAAAAAATACTAACAACGACATAAAATTATTAAAATATATAGTAATTGCATATTCTCCCTTTGTCCCTCTCTCTCAGAATTTGTTAAATATGTTAATGTCCTTTTTGATTCATTTACACAAAGTACCCCTCTTCTCTGTGTGGTTCAGTAACACGGCCAAAACAAGAGTGGGTCAAGTTCAGGTTTCTCATTCTTTGTATGAATTGATGTGCATGTGTGTTTATATGTAGTTGTCAGACACTGACAGCTCTTTTTATATCAATCATGCAATAAGCATGCTGCCAATTATGCCCCCCTTACCTATTTTCCTCTTAAAAGCTTTTATCTAAATCCCATCTCATTGTCCAACATGACACAGTGCCAATAAAGGTAGCTTCCACAAAAGAATTGTGTTTTTATGGCTTCTAAAATTTAATTTTTGGTGTAGAGCTACGACTTACGGACACTTTTTTTTTTTCGAAGTGTTATCATGTCATATATGTTTTTCACACCAACGCATCTGGACATTTGTCTGATAATTTTTATTAGATGTCTAATTTAAAAAATATTTTTTTGGCTTGACTTAAGTCAAATCTTTACACAAATAATATACTTGAAAAAAACATAGAATATTAGTTTAAAAAGATAAATATACTATCCATTTAAATATTTTGTTATATGTTATATATATTTCATTTAATTAGAATTTCTCTACTTTTGTGTATGTGATGTTTACATATCCTATATTTTATATTTTAGACATTAATTGTGTTGTATCAGAATTTGTGATTTTGATAAGTGTAGAGTGCAGTAGACAAACAAATCTGTTATTGTTATTAGTACTATTAAGAAGTGTACAAGACTCTAAATCCAAGCCATATTTCCAAAGGGGAAATAATTCTTCATTTTCTGGACTTCACATTATTGTCAGTGGCTCTCTATGATTGTAACAGTCTAGCTTGTGTTTCTAGGAAGGTGGGTGGATTCTCCTTCTCATGTCCTAGCTGTACCACCCAATGATACAAACCAGAATAGAAAATCTCTTCATCCACTGGTTGGGGAATTCTTTTTGATAGCTTATTGCTGTCTTATTTGTTGTTCACTGTTCTTTTCTAGTATTAAAAATAGCTACCAAAACTTAGGCTTTTTCCTTTCTTCCTTTTTCAATATCTGATATATTTCTCAATGTATTCATTGTCTATGATTAAGACCTTGTTGCAAAATTTCCCTTTCTGCTGCTGTTGTTGAATCCCCAAAAGGCCACACATTTATTGTTTCAGTTCAGATTTAGCATTCCATTCCATCATCAGTTGCCAGTTTGCTTAGAAAACGTCTACATTTTCCATTGTTCATCTGGGACTTGAGGGAAAGGCTGAAAACGCTTCCTTTTTTTTTTCTATCTTTAAATTTGGGTATCGGGAGACTGATGCATATTGGAGCTGCCAAAACAACAGAAGATGGCAAATCTTGTTCCTGGGGTGCTTCTCAAACTTATGCAGCACATGAACACAGATGTGAAAGTAGCTGGTGAGCATAGGTCCTCTCTGTTACAAGTTGTGAGCATTGTTCCAGCACTTGCAGGGGGTGAGTTGTTCCCAAATCAAGGCTTTTATCTCAAGGTTTCTGATTCCTTGCATGCCACCTATGTCTCTCTACCTGATGAACATGATGATCTCATCCTCAGTGACAAGATTCAACTGGGGCAGTTTGTTTTCGTGGATCGTTTGGAGGCAGCTTCACCGGTTCCTATTCTTCATGGGGTTAGGCCTGTTCCTGGGAGACACCCTTGTGTTGGAACCCCTGAGGACATTGTTGCAACAACTCACTCACTTGGGTTCCTTAGTAATGGTAAGGCTAGCAAGAAAAGTGCTTGTTCTGGTCCCTTGGACTTAGAGAGGTCTAAGTCTCTGAGGAAAGTGTTGAGTAATCACCATGTTGGGGAGAAGGAGAAGAAGGAGAAAGTAAGATTGAATAATGAAGATCAATTAGACAAGAAAGCAATGCTTTTTGCTAAGAGTAAATCTCAGACAACAAAAGCAGCAGCAGCAGTAGCCAATGTTGTTGATGTGAAGAAGGAACCGTTGGCGAGATTGAAGTCATTGAATTCAAGGACCATTCCTTCTTCCCCCACTAGCTGCTATTCCTTGCCTACTTCTTTTGAGAAATTCGCCAATGGAGTCAAGCAGCAGGCAAATATCAAGGGAGTGGACAGGCTTACTGCTAAGGTGGGAGTGGTGGAGATAGGAAAGGGCGTCCGTGGAGCCAGTCCTACCGGGAAGAGAATTTCCGTGGGAAATCCGATCAGAAATTTGGTTCAGGGAATTGAGCTTGGGGCTAAGGCACTGCGTAAGAGCTGGGAAGGGAATATGGAAGTCAAGAAGAAAGATACATCCAAATTAAGGGCTGCCAAGTGTGATCCTAAGCTGGAGGTTCGCGGCTCAGTAAGTGTTATTCACAATTTGCATTTTTGAACAACTCCTGATGTCAAGCTACAAGATTTTTTGTATTTAATATGAAGCATTCATTAAAATAAATTAGGCTAACTAGTTTGCCACTCTGAGATATCTGTATTTCATTACCTTTATCTTTTGGGCCAATCAAACAGTTATGTTCTTATATCACCAAAAAAAAAAGTTATGTTCTTACTTTCACTTTATGGCATTGCAGACTCCTAGGAGAAGTACTTCAAGTGAAAAGTTGCCCTCTAAAGAAGAGAGCAAGATGCAACCGCAGACAAAGTCCTTCAAGGAAGACCACAAGACTCAATCATCTATAAAGAGAGTTAT
Organism: Glycine tomentella; assembly: GCA_007407185.1. Taxonomy (NCBI): domain Eukaryota; kingdom Viridiplantae; phylum Streptophyta; class Magnoliopsida; order Fabales; family Fabaceae; genus Glycine; species Glycine tomentella. The sequence goes on from PYAF01004757.1 coordinate 1,864,070, forward strand.
TGCCAATGGAACTGTGGAGGAACAAGAAAAACCAAGTAAGCAAAGAGTTTCAGTTGGAAAGAGATCGTCAGAAGCTTCTAACAATGGATTCCCTGGAAACTTGGTCAAAGTTTCTCCAAGTAGTAGAAAAGTGACAGATGCAAGTATTCAATGGGCTTCACTCCCATCATCTATTGCAAAGCTTGGGAGGGTAAATCCCGTAAAACACTTCTTTTTTTTACTGTTTTAGCTTTTTTGACTCTTTGTGGTCAAGTATATATGCTAAATGCTGAAGATAGTTATATGCAATCTTGTAATCTTCATTGACATGTTTTCAAATTTAGTTGAGGGCAAGCCTTGGCATAATAGTGAGGTTGCTGCCTTATGACCTGAAACTGAAAGTAATGGGTTTAACTCTTGGAAACAACCTCTTTGTATGCACGGATAAGGCTGTGTACATCTATCCTCCCCCTCCCCCGAGACCCATTAGATGGGAGCCTTATACACTAGGTTGCCTTTATGTTTTTGAATTTGGCTATATAATGAGGAATTGTTCAGAGCATAATTTTTGTTGTACTAGTTCTCATTTAGTCTATTGGCATGTCCTCAACTTTCAATTAAGGTCATGATGAAGAGGGTAATGCTAATGGGAAAAATTCACCCTGATGCTTCTTTGTAATGTTAAATAAACTTTATTGTTATGACAACATAAATGCATACATAATAAGTATGCAACAGCCAACAAGTATATTGCCAGATCATATATATATATGATTGGTTTATTCTTTGGTTTTCTGAGTCTGCATAATAAAATGTTTTCTGCCCATGTTCCCATACCATGTCCTTACCCACTGGATGCATTATTTATTAAATTATCTTACTCATAGAACCAGCTGTTTGGACAAGAATTTATGTGACTGCAATGTTTCATTACTATTTTATATTCACAGGAAGTGATGAAGCAAAGAGATGCCGCACAGATGGCAGCAACTGAGGCTATACAAGAGGCTGCCGCTGCTGAGAGTTTGCTGCAATGTCTAAGGTATGAATGTATTCATATGAACAACTTTACTATGGACTTCTCAATGTCAGATCAGTACTTCCCATCTTTAGTGTTTCTCAACATGGTTGAGATTTTGGACTGCTCATGTCAGGAAATTGGAATTTAGATTTTAAACCAAGATATATATTACTGGTAGAGGTATGTTTTGGCACCTCTAGAGGATATGCAAACACTAAGTGATTAGTACTGATACCAATGAAGTAATGTTGATACTTTCTGATGAACTATGTCCAATATTGATTTCCTATACAGGCATCTGTTATACCAATGAAGTAATAGCAATTCTACATATGGATTTTCTTTGTCACTTTGTCTTATATGGAGTTACATTTTGAGTCATACAAATACAATGTTTACCAATTTTATGCTAATCATCCCTTGTGTGCTTCTTGATACTGATTTGAATATTTATTTCTAAATCCATTGAAGATACTAATAATTTAGTACTAGTAACATCTAAGGCAGAAAAAGGGTGGGTTGTGGGGGCTAGGGTCAATTTAGGGTCCAAGCCTACCTAAGGTCTGTCGTGCGTTTTGACAAGTATGACTCTTGGCATTTGTAGTCATGGCGGAGACTTTTTCGATATTTGTTGGATATATTTGGATAAAAGTGAAGAACAATGTGTATGAATGCAGTCAGCTAATTTTTTAAGGTCATTTTGATGTACACATTCACATGCCTGCTGAAAAATATTGTAATACAATCCTTTTATGTAATCTAGTTAACTAGTTAATCAATCATATAGACAGATTGGGGTTTAACCATATACTATGTTCTTCATCCATCTTCTTCCACAATTCTTCTATGGGATGGTAGGAATTATATTGTGTCACCCTCCTGCAATACATCATACCAGATTGTCTCCGGGCTCTTATTTTGTGATGTTTTTGGCAGTGTATATGCAGAGCTAAGTAATTCTGCTAAGGAACAAAACCCGCAGCCTGCAGTAGAGCAGTTCCTAACTCTTCATGCTAGCCTAAATAGTGCGCGGATGATTGCTGACTCGCTATCTAAATCCAATCCAGATGATTCTTCTCCAGATAACCAAAGAAGCATAACAGAAGAGGAACTAAAACTTAAATCAGATAGACAAAAGCGCGCAAATTCTTGGGTCCAGGCTGCTTTATCCACCAATCTATCACCCTTTTCTGTTTATAACCGCGAACCTCTATCATCCAAGCTTCCAGTTTCAACCAATTCTCAAAACCAAAAGAATATCCTGGGAAGTAAACCAATGCTAGTCATAGAAAATTCAAGTGAAGATTCATCAAAATCTCACGGAAAACCCCGTCAGACGGCTAATTCCAAAACTCCTCGCAAAACAGGTGATATGATAGCAAATGGACACAAGCAACTAGTCCAACCACCGGCCGAGTGGGTTAGAGGAAATGGCCTTGATGAGGTGGTTGATTTGGCTGACATGCTGCAACTGCGGTCCCGAGATTGGTTTTTGGTATTTGTTGAGAGATTCTTGGACACTGATTGTGACACTAGCTTGTCAAACAATGGCGAAATAGCAGGTATGCTCACTCAACTGAAAAGTGTGAATGATTGGCTTGATGAGATAGGATCAAGCAAGAATGAAGGAGAACCCTGCCAGATACCAGCAGAGACAATTGACAGGCTGAGGAAGAAGATATATGAATATCTTCTTACACATGTTGAATCTGCAGCCGCTGCACTCACTGGTGGATCACAATCATCACCTAGGATCCAAACAACAGAGACCAAAGCCAAAAAGTGATGAATAAGTACATAGCTTAGTTTAAGGATGCATTATTTATGGTGGCACGGAGGAAATTTAGTCACCAAAACTTGTTCAAAAGAATTTCTCTTCTTCCACTCATTTTTTTTGTATATAAACCCTGCATGTGTTTTGAGGTATAGAATATGGAGTGACAATTATTTATCTGGGGAAGTAGCCTATGTGATTTGTGAGGATTTTCTTTTCCCTTTACTAAGTTATACAGAAATTGGAACAGTGGACAAATATAAGCAGAAGCGATCTTTGCATGATTATGCTTCTTTCTCTGTGATTTCCTTCAAATAACTAGCATATGGTCATCAAGTCATGAAACTCAGTGATATAACTTCAGTACTAAAAATGTATAATAGAAAGAAAAACCTATAAATACCAATATTCTGGACTTAACTCAAGCAGAACAAGAAGCAACATTTATGACTAAGTTAATGCATATTAACCACAATGGATGTAGAATTGTTTGCAATTCAAACGTCACGGGTCCGACCCTAAGGTGAATAAAGTACTCTTTAATCTAAAAAGATTTTACTTATTAATAATATTTTAAAAAATAAAAATATTAATTATTTGATAAATGATATTAATTTATTAAGAGCGATTAAATATATTTTTTCCCTAAAAAAGACTTTATCTTATTATGATTTTCTTTCTTCCTTGGTTCACTTAGTTGGCCTTTCTCTTACAAAGTTAGGGCTTAAACTTAATTTCAGGAAAACTTTAGGCTGTATATAATCTTATAAATTCTAGCTGAAATTTGTGATCATTCTTAACTTTATATAAAGGCTATCCCTCAAGAAAAGAAAAACTTTATATAAAGGCAAATCTTTTTCTAATCTAAAAGGAAAAATTGGCTAGATCAATTATTGCTTCACGGCTTCAGAATCTACACAAGTGTAATATGCTCACATGGCATGTTTTACTATAGCTTTATTACCTAGACCCCCCCCCCACTCCATTAGAGTATATTCGTATGATAATTTTATTATGAAGAGACATACGTTTTACTGGTTAAATATGATGATGTACTGGCACATAACAGCAAGAATATTTCTAGGTGAAGAAGATATTTATATTTTCTAAAAAAAGGAGTCAATATGTTTTATTATGTATATTAATTTGATATAAGAATATGCGTAAAGATAATGTTAAGTATTACTCCTATATTTTTTAGTTACTCATAAACTTGTCATCTTTTTATTGATAAAAACATATGACCATATTTTTATTTTATTCTTATAAATTTTAATTTTTTTTTTGCAATATAGATACAGAGTAATTAAAAAAAAGATATAGAATTACCAAACACATTGGCCCTTCCTGATAAAAAAAAAAAAAAAAGTTGTAACCTCATAAAAAACCATTGACCCTTGGCCTTGAGTATTGATTATAAATTAAATTGTATTAGAAAGAATTTTATGTTCATGGTCTCAGAAACATTTGTGAGTGCTTTTAATGATAACAAAATTTGTAACAATAAATATTAAATAATTTAACGCTCCTGGAAGTGTTCTAGAAAGTACGACTCCTCCACCGTTCGTTATTTTAAAATTCGCTTGTCTCAACGTTTGAACGCAACTCAACTCAACTTTCTAAGCTGAAATCTGAAGCTAACTTTCGTTGCCACTAAGGAATGAAATGGCCAATGGTAACAACATTAGTCATTTCTTCAAGCTCTTGCTTTTCCTTCTAACTTTCCACTCTTCTCTCGCTGAGATTTTCTTCCAAGAGAGATTCGAAGGTAATCATCATCCTCCACTTCACCTTAGATTCATTCATTCCACAGTTTTTGTTTGGTTTCCTAAGGATCATTTATATTTTGCACCTCAAAACCACTATCAAGTAACACTTTATTAAATTAATTATTTAAGATGGATGGAAGAGCCGTTGGGTGCTATCCGATTGGAAAAGGAGCGAGGGAAAAGCGGGTACCTTCAAGCACACAGCAGGGAAATGGTCTGGGGATCCTGATGACAAAGGTATTTCATTCACATTATTAAATAGTGATCTTACTCAAATTCATTCATTAATCAAAACTTAAACTTGGGAATGAATTGTTGTTATGTTGAGCAATGTTGGTGACAATTATTATGATGATGCAACAACTTCTTTTTTCTTGCAGGTCTTCAGACACATAATGACGCCAAGCATTTCGCCATATCTGCAAAGATACCGGAGCTTAGCAACAAGGACAGAACCCTGGTGGTGCAGTATTCTATTAGGTTTGAGCAGGACATTGAATGCGGTGGCGGTTACATCAAGCTTCTTTCTGGTTATGTCAATCAGAAGAAGTTTGGTGGTGATACTCCTTATAGGTCTGTCAATTTCCTATGTCATGTGTTTTCCTTGTTTCGCTTTGATTTAGAGGATATTTGCTAACTTGGTTAAAAATGGAAGATGAGCATAAATAGACATCAAGTATATCATATCGAGAAATGTTAGAAGCACACTTTTTATTAAGACCCGTTAAATTATGAATGAGACTTGTTATATAGAGAGTGGGACTCACATTGTTTCATGAATTTCAATAAATTTCAGTTACCAGAATAGAATGTGCATAAGTTTATTTTAGCTTATGCGAGAAGTTCAATTTATTTTACTTTCTTATTTTCTTTTTCCGTAAGTGATTATGAAGAAGTTTATCCAAACAGGGTCTAACTCCTGCATGTCCTTACTATTTTTATACATGTAAATGCTGGTTAATGTTTCTTAATTAATCTGTCACTGTGCTGAGTAGAGTGAACTGATTGGTCTTGTTTGATGCAGTTTGATGTTTGGACCAGATTTATGTGGTTCACAGACAAAGAAGCTCCATCTTATACTATCATACCAGGGGCAGAATTACCCTATTAGAAAAGATCTGCAATGTGAAACGGATAAGTTGACTCATTTCTATACATTTATTCTAAGGCCTGATGCCTCTTATAGTATCCTTGTTGATAATCGGGAAAGAGATTCTGGAAGCATGTACACGGATTGGGACATCCTTCCTCCAAGGAAAATCAAGGATGTCAAAGCTAAAAAGGTACAACTTTGGGACTAGACTTAGATTGTTGGCCTGCTTTTCTGCCTTGCCTTATTTGAATGATGAATATTTGTAATTGCCATGTTAAGATTATGCGCTGCAATATTATAGTCATGCTTTGTGGGGGTCTCAAAGGTCATACATCCAAAAACAACTTAAATAAACATTTTAAGGGATTCTTTAATTGAGATAGGAAACATTTTGGTTCTTTCTGTTTACCTTTCATCTGAAAGACTGATTTTTTTTTTTTTCCTATTACAGCCGTCGGACTGGGATGATAGAGAGTACATTGAAGACCCTAATGATGTCAAACCAGAGGTATTTGCCAACACCTTCACATTTACACTTTCAGCATTTGCATTTACATGAAAAACCTTATTGATCACCTTTAGGAATTTCCACAATGGTATGACTCTTCCATTTCACTTTAAGTTTAATGTCCACATGAACAATAGATAATATCTGCTGTCAGTGTTTTAAGTTGTGGTTTGTAACTGCAAATGCGACTAGGTTTCATGGTCTTTGGCTCTGCAACGACAACCATACTGCAATTAAGAACACTGTATGCTACAACTAGCTGGCCTATTAGCAAAATTTTGTTTATTTTTGTACGGAAGAGGTTTCCATTTTTTGACAACAAAAAAAAAAATCATTCAAAATATAAGCATGGTTAGAATTACTTTTTTGTAAGTCTCATGAAGCATCATAAATGGAAACAAACTTTTGCAGATACTGCTTATCTTTTCCTCAGTCCCCTGTTACAAGTAGATTATTTATTTGAAGGGGTAAATAAACAGAAAGTAGATTTTAATAAGGATGGAACACCAATTTGACAATTCTTTTTCTAATTAAATTTTAATAGCCAACCTCTGCTACAAAGGCTCTTGGCAACACATAACAACATAGTGATTTTTAGTTATATTTTCACGTGCTTCTTTCTACTTTTAATTGCAGGGATATGATTCAATTCCAGCTGAAATTCCTGATCCAAAAGCCAAGAAGGTTGATTTGTTTACTTCATATTTTTGGAATGTGAAAAATGCCAATAAATATGTATTTGGATTGTAAGATCACTATTATTTACAGTAGACTTGATTTAGCATGAACTTATGAATGTTCTATTCCTCTTTTCTTCTTGTTTAATTATTTGTTTGAGCAGCCTGTTGACTGGGATGATGAAGATGATGGACTATGGAAGCCCCCAAAGATTCCAAATCCAGCATACAAAGGACCATGGAAACGCAAGGTTCTTTAAGCCACACATTAAAAGTTGGAGGAGTCATTAACTTTTTAGGCTTTCTAATTGTTGAAAATTGTTGAACTGCAGAAAATCAAGAACCCCAACTACAAAGGAAAGTGGAAGATTCCATGGATTGATAACCCAGGTAGATTTATTTTATATGCTGGTGAATCAAAAAGTGATAAGCTTCAAAGCATTAATTTGGGTGCTACCACAAGTGAAATAACTAGTTTATATTTTTGGGCTTTGTCATTTATGTTTGTGTTAACTTGTAGGTTGTAACTATTGCAACTTGCAAATATGAAGTTTGCTGACATTATAATGTTATATGGAATTAGACTGTAGTTGTTTGCTCACTTCTTGTTGGCTAGGGAAATTTGATTAGACAACAAAAATTATTTATGATTTTTGTCTTTCTGCCCCTCTCCCTTTCTCTTTCTGTCTCATTTACGATTTATCATTGGGTTCATCTACCACTGATCACAATTAATTTGGGTTAAAGGTGTTGTTGATGTTGATGTTGAACAAAAATTATAAAATAGTATTCAGATAAGTTTTCACTAGTTGGCTACTAGTCTATTGATTATTTTAGTAATATCCAACAGCCTCCATTGCATTCACTTGAGCATATATAAGCCTCTGCAAGAATGTTACGTAAATTTGTTGTGGAATCTTTTAGACATAACATGAACTTATGGGTAGCAATTGGTTTAGTCATAATCTCTGAGCTGTCACATTGCCTGATCTTTACTTTCTGGTCTTTCTCCTGAAATGTTATGAATGTCATCTCTAATTACGATTTTTTCTTTCCCTTTACTGTTTCCTGCAGAATTCGAGGATGATCCTGATCTGTATGTTCTCAAACCAATAAAGTATGTGGGCATTGAAGTGTGGCAGGTGTGTGTCAATATATACATACACATTATGTTTTTCTTCTTCATTGATTGGAAGAGCATTTAGAAGTGCTTATTTTAGTTTATGAAAGTGGCTTATGACCTTCACTAAGCTCCTATTAGCTTATTTCAAAGTTAAACTCTTGAATAAGCTCTCACTTAATAAGAAATTATTGAATAAGTGCTTGATTAAATTGTTTACTCAAACATGCCCTCAGTAGTAATTGCCTACAAAAACTAGCTGTTCTTGAATATTTAGCTATTATCGAATATTTGAAGTGTGACAATATTAGATTTTGAATTTTTTAGGTGAAGGCAGGTTCAGTTTACGACAATATCTTAATTTGTGATGACCCACAGTATGCAAAGCAAGTTGTGGATGAATATATGGCTAACAATAGAGAGGTGAGCATTTACTTTCAGACTTTGTATATTTTATTTAATTTGTAGGTGCTAGGAATCATAGTATCTGCATTCTCATTATGTGTAAAATCTCAGGCTGAAAAGGAAGCTTTTGAAGAAGCAGAAAAAGAAAGAAGGGCTCGGGAAGAAGAGGTGATTGTACAAAGCCTAAATGCTTCAGCACTATTTTAATATGCTTAATCATATTTGTTTTGTACTTCCGTATAATATCAATACCATTCCATGTTATGATTATGAAGGAGGCACAAAGAGCAAGAGAAGAGGGTGAAAGAAGGAGGAAGGAGAGGGATCATAAATATGGAAAAAGGAGGCATCGTCGAAGGGTAATTTTTCATCTTGATTCCACTCCAAAAATTGTTCTGGGGTGTTTATATGCATTTCTTTGTTAATTTTGCAGTAAAGGCTTTGGTTTTTCTATTCTATTTTGCACAGTAGGAATTAATAATAGGGCGGGTGGGGAACAATTGATATGGAAGACTTCTTGTTATCCTTCTTTCATCTTTGTGTTTGAGGGGAGAGAATACATGATATAGGATGCTTTTTGACTTGAGATTACTTTCTTCATTGTGGTTTGGAAACTCTTTCCTTCAAAAGGCATTTGGGCATTCCTTCTTGGCAAAAAGAACAGTGAATAGTGTATAGTGGAGGTGTAAGATTTAGGATCTATGCAATGCAGGCTTCATGTTTGAAAATAGAAGGTAAAACATTAGAACATGAGTTTGGGACACCTAAGGTGGAAGCTAAACATTGTAAACTAGCATTATTTGTGCTTTCTTTTGTCTTCAGTTTACTGGCCAATCCATGTAACTTTGTTTGGCCCTTAATTCAAATGGGTTTATGATCACTTATTGCTTATGGAATATAAAAATCTGATTTTAAGACTTTTTTCTGCAGCCGGATCCCCATGATATGGAGGATTACCATGTAAGTCTAAAACTCTCTGTTATTTAATTTTTATTAATGTGATTATGTCTCGTAATTCTTTTGTTGCTTTTCGTTGTTCATGTAATGATGTGTGAACTTTGAGCTACTGAGGTTGAAGTTGCTAGTTTGAGTTGGGTTTGACCACTGCCCATAACTCGTTGCCATTTAGGTGTGAACCTTTTTCCATATCCAACTCAAATACAACCAAGATATTTACAATAAGAAAGACATTACATCATACACACACATACAAAGTAAAGCTAAATAAAAACATTATTCAAACTTATAATGTATACCTTCTAGTTATGACCACAAGGGCATCGGGTAAAGTCTGTATCTGTTCAGAACATTAAAAATTGGTAAAATATGCAGTGATAATAAACAATGGTATGGTACTCGAGCGTCAGAAATAAGAAAATTATTGTCGTACTGAATTATGCTAATTTAGAAATAAATTCCTGAATTTTTTTGAGTCGTAAGCATAAAAGGAGCATATGAATAATTTGCAAATCCGTTCCTTGCGGTCCTGTCATAGCTTGGGAAGTATAATTGTCTTTGTAAAGAGGGCTACCAACATACTCTTTAAGTCTTTATTGTTTGTTATAATTTATTAAAAATTATAAAATCATTAGAGAAGTTTATTAAATAAAATGTGAGATTTACAAAAAAAAAAATAAATTAAATAAATTTTGATCAATTGAAGAGAGTTTTTTTTATTAATTATTATTAGTAAAAAAAAAACATGTTTGTTTTAGAAGATAAAAAAAAGTGTTAGTGAATATATTGTTTTTGTTTTTTTTTAAATACTAATGTTAGATATTAATTTGTTAGTTTTTATTTTTTTACAAATTCTTTTAATTTTTGCTAGTAAATATATTGTTAATATTTTTCTTTTGATGAAAATGTCTGTTATGTTATAAGTAATACACAGCATTAAACAAGACCATTTCTCTTTATCGTACGGACCTTTCTTTCGATAAAATCGATGATGCACTTCAGTCCATGACTTCATGTTAGTGCATGTTTGAATTAATGTATTTTGAAGGGGGGAAACAATTTTAAGAAAAAACATTTTTCAATGGAAAATGCACTTAGGTTGTGTTTGTTTGGGGAGAAATTTTTTACTTTATTTTATGAGATTCACACCTTTTATCCTTTACATTAATTAAAAAAAAATCTATTTTTTCTCTTTATCTCTCTTCTCTAAACTAAAAACATTCTTAACTGAGTTGATATGACTTCATCAATAATTATGAATTCAGCTATTGATAAATATCTGATATTTAATCTTACATTTGTATGGAAGTTATAAGGATATTAGTATATTATGATACAAAATTCATTTTCTTCCGGTAAAGGTCAGTTTTCATTCTTATTAAATTAAATATGCATTTCCTTTGTCTTTGACTCATTCAGGATGAACTTTGAAGCGTGCACTAAGGGGTAGGTGGCAGGTAATTGCAGCAATAAAATGCATCTTTGAAGTTGTGAATTGTAGGACCAAAGCTGCTATTGGACTGACCATGCCGAGCTGTACTGAACTGTAACGTCTGAAATATTAGCGTCAGTCATTATGTTCAACTTCATTTCTCTTCGATTATTAGGTAACAGCTGGTCTGCCACTGCTACTGTATTCAAGGATGGAATTAAAACTTTCTCTATCTGTAACCGTAAAAGGGACAAAAGAAAGAAATTTTTCTTGGTACATTACTAGCATTCTCTATGGTCTGTCATATATTTTACACTTTCATTCTACTGTTGCTGATGTGGTTAAGTAGGGGTGATATTTTTTAGGTTGGGGGGTGTTACAGAAATTTTTTAAATTATAAAAGAAATAGGGTAGATAAAAATGAAATACGAAATAAGAAATAACAGTGAATAGAAACAAGTGGAGTGTTTATTAAAAAAAAAATCAAGTGGAGTTGTTTAAGTGAAATAAGAAAATAATTCATTGTTAATATTATTTTCTCATAATAGAACTGCTTTAGGGAGAGACGGAATCTACAAACTACAAGAAAGAGTCAAAAGCGTCGCGAAAAACAAGGAGGAAAAAGAAAATAAAATAAAATAGGTTAAAATAATAATAATAGTAGTAGTACTGTAAGTAGAGAAGAATTGAGAAATCATGTAGGGTCTGTTTGGATGTTAGTTTCTCTAGAAGTACTTCTAGAAGAATAAAATAAGAGCAAAAAGATGAGATGAGTTTCTCCATAAGTAAAAATAAGTTCTTTATTAGCTAATTTGTAGATCTTATTTCATCTTTTAGAGCAGTTACATTGGTGAATTTCTACAAATTAACTAATGAAGAACTTATTTTTACTTATGAAGAAGCTCATTTTATCTTTTTATTTTTATTTTCTTTTTCTAGAAGTGCTTTTAGAGAAACTTACCTAAACAGATCAGTAATCTAATGATATTTGGTGCTGAAAAAAAAAATAGAGGATATGGCATATATATGGCGATTGACGGCATACATGGCTGTAATTGGCCAACCATTAAAGTAGCAGTCGGTGCCAATGGCAGCATGGCACAAACGCAAACCCTTCCTTTAACAGTAACACAATCATCATTCATCATTTCACCAACATGCTCCTCATTCCAATCTCCACCTCAACACCCCCACTTTCACGTGAAAAATGTCCACAATCTTATTTCCAATTACTTTAAACAAATTACCTACATGTTAGTAGGTATTTGTGTCTTTATGTTACTCATTCAAAAAATAAAAAATAAAGAAAATAATTGTAGTAATAAAGTTGATAATTAGAAGTTGTTAATGGAGAGTGTGAATAGGTAAATTAGAGTATCAATATCCCCTCATTATTGTCTTTAGAATTTTGGTTATGAAAACAAAATTAGAAATATTTATTTTAAAAGAAAACACTTCATGTTAAAAAAAACTAAAAAAAAAATGTACTTCATTGTCTGAAGACTCCACGCTATGCAGGCTATTTTCAGATTCAAGCTCATGACCAACGAGTCATTAAGACACAACTTTACCGATGTGTCAAGAATGTATTTAATAAAGCTAATGATCAGGAGTTCGAATCATGAATTTTTAATTCTTCTGTATTAAAAAAATTGATTAGAAAGAAATCATCTATCTTTGAATGTCTTCAAAGTTCACTAAAAGATATCAATTTCAAAGAATAACTTATAATACTTTGTTATCATGTATTTTCTTAGGCGTCTTCATCATAATAGAGGATTATTCATTTTAAAATAAAGCAATAGTAAAAGAATGTCATATTGTTAGTGTAATAAATAAAGGTTTTATTGGAAAAAGGAATGTTAGTGATACTTTATTTGTCATTTGACTGAATTTCAATGAAAATCATCAATTTTGATGAGTCTCACTTCTAAATTAGTAAAAAAACTTTTAAAAAAATTGAAATCCATCAAAAGCAAATGGCATAGGTGGTGGTGATGCTAACATGTGGTGTTCAATCAAGTCTAGTCAAAGGGCTAGTTCATATCTAGTGTGCATGGGTGGTAGGGGCTCAGGAATGTAATGAAATGTTAAGAGTATTTTTAGCGGTAGATCTTAAATTACTTTTGGTAGACCCTTTATTGACAAGTAGGATTAGAAATCTCTCAAGATTTCTTATATTTTTTTCTTTAGTGTCAGATCTCATTTTGATATCTTAGGAAGAGAGGGAAAAAATTATTTTTTTTAGCATTGTGCATATTTTAAGGGTTATTCTACAATAATTCATTTTTCATGTTGGAGATATGTGTACCTCCTTTATTGGGAGATCTAGTAAAAATTAAATTTTAAACTTAAAATCTTTGCTCAAAATTTTACACTAAAGATCCTCTAAAGTCTAATTGTAAGATATGAAACTTGAGTTCCACCTTAGAAGTATGAAAAGTTCAAGTATATTGATTTTTAACAATGTTGTAAAAAATACTCAAAATTATTTCACCTTAAATTAATTATAAACCATAATCAATTTCTCAATATTAAACAAAACATATGAAATAAACAAAATTTGGAACATGGATCAATGTTCTCTCTCCACGTCCAATAGTTAAAATATGTGGAAGGTGTTATAAATTATTTCAAGACACAGAACTTTTTCACGTTCTGATTGCATTTCCAAACGCATGGAAATTTTTTATAATCTAAAATTACGTTATCTAATATTTCAACATAATTTTGAAGAATCCAATGTAAAATCAAATGCTAAAATTAATAGTGTTCGTTTGATGTGAAAAATCACATTTATGATCGTTTCCAAAATCTAAAAGCTACAAAAATTAAAAGGAATGAGAATCATTTTTCGTCCTTAGAAAAGAAATAGGGTTCGTATAAAGAAGCTAAACTTGGTTTTGGGAAATACGGGTACAAAGTGATCTGTTTATGGAGGAAGGTTACCACTTTTGAACACATCTAAACAAGAAGCTTGCTCTATATTGTTTCCTCCCAATGACTACAATAGTCTTGATTGTTTTGGAAAGTTTTAGGGATATTAATAGTGGTGATTGGTAGAAAGAGGCATTAAGATGATAAATCCAATGTATTATCGTTTCACATGATGCACCATTTTTGAAAACTTGGGATCTTTTTACTGTGGCATGTTCACAAGATCCTCAGCCTTTGTAACCACTCGTCCGTTGGAAATTAGACAGCCATAAAGTGTTGGAAAAAATGGATCTGGGTCCCCTCGACCAAGAGATGTGTGAAAATAAAAGTGAGACAATATTTGACTCTAATTTAAATTAAGTTTATTTTTGACAAAATTAAGTAACAAGATAATTAGAAGGTAAAAAATTAGTTGAAAGTTAAAAGCTAAGGATAGTTGGAAGTTTATAATTAAAAAACTAACATATTAATTATACGTATTTAATAAAATTAGTTGTTGAAGTATCATAAAAATAAAAATGTAAAATGACAAAATAATAAAATCATGATTTATTTAGAAAGATAAAAAGAAAATAAATAAATATAATGAGGATAAAAGTGAAAAAAATTTAAAAAGATAGAAACTAAAGTTTTAAAAATATTATATATTTTAAAACATGTTAGAAATTACTTAAAAAAATATTTATTGAATAATCAAATAAATTTTTAACTAGTAAAAAAATTAAAAATTAAGTTAAATGTCTTATTAAATATAGCTTAAGTCATTTACTAAACATATTCAAATTTTTATTTTGCACACTTTTTCATTAAGAGCACCCGAATTCAGGAAAGAGAAATGATTTTTATGATTGTAGACTCAATTGTTTCTTTTTATGAGAAATGGTAGTGATAATTCCTTTTTATAGTAATTATTTTTTATTTGATTTATTAAAATTTATTAAAATCATCAAATTTAATGGGTTTAACTTTCATATAAAAAGATTATTAAAAAAGTATGATGAATCAAAATTGATATAACGATAAAGAATTAAAAAAGAATATCGGAGAAAAAGTTTCCAACATTCTTCTATTTTTATCAATTCAATTTTTACATAATAACGTATTGACTATTTAATTCATAATAGAAGTTTTATGTATTTCATCAATAATCAGTATTTTTTTCATCAGTAAGAACTAAGAAGCAATAGTACACAACTAATCCCTGACTCCTGAGTAGTCCCAACAACTTTGTTCTGTTTTATAATGTGGCATTTATTTATTCACTATTAATCTATTATAAAATGAACTGATAATTGTTGAATTTAAACTCAAATTTCATTTTTATTTATTCATTATTTTAAAATTAATATTACAAAACATATTTTATTTAATTATAGTATTTAACTATACATAACATTAAGATTGATACACAATGTTAAAATTGTTGGTAAAAAAATAGACTACTAGTAGAGTAGTAGTAGCATAAAAAAGATATAAATATTTAAGATGAAGGTTGGTGGGGGGTGGAGGAAGACAAAGGCAAAGGTTGTTAAAAGGTGGTGGGAGGAGGAAAAAGCAAAATCGTTTTCAAGCATACAGTAGACAAGAAAGAGTTTATGTGTGTGTCAACGTAGTAAGATAAATACAACTGCTTCTCTGTTTCTTTCTCTTTCTCTTTCTCTTTTCATTCAGATGAGATCAATGCACTTCCATTTCCACCTCTTCTACCTCTAGGGTTTCTCACTTTCTTCCACGCATCCTTCTAAATTATTCAATTCCCCTTACATTCAACTCTCCTATGCCGAATCTGCAACAATTACACTAAATGAATTGCTAACAACACGCACACAAACTCTCCGTGTTTTTTTTTTCTCTCTCTTTCTCTAAGAAGACCGCGCTTTCTCGTCTCTCCTCGTTTTAACAGGAAGCGCATCGCATTCGATGAGTGATACGAAGGTAGTTTAGGTTTAATTGATTTTGTTCTTCGTTGCAATTTTGTTTTTTCCCGCAGAATCCGAGAGCGTGCACAGTCTGTGTTGGAATAAACGGTTTCCTCTTCTTTACGTTTCACGTCGTCGTTTTGTTGGAGTGCCGTGTGAGAATGAATCATCTCAGTGTTCGATATTTTGATTTGCTGAATTTCCGTGTATTCAGATCTCTTGAGTGCACTGTAGATCTCTTACAAATTCGACCTGTATTTGCCTTGTTATTTGGAAAATGTTTGATTATAATATTTTAGTAATTTTATTTATTTAAAGGTAATTCGTTTAACTTAATGGCCTTTTGGCACGTGGTTAAGGTTTTCCTGAGTGAAGTTAGCATCATCTGCTATGGCATTAGTATTATTCACACTGCCATTGATAGTTTCGTTAACGTGCTCATATTTGTATGTACTTTGTATTTTGGTTATCTGCAATAGGTGTTGATTATTCTCTATCTTTTAGGAAAGAAGTGGGTTTTGCGTGTGGCCAGATGCGAGACAACTTTGCTTAAGGAAAGGTCTTCTATATGGATTTATGCGATTATTTTCAATACCATTAAAAACATTGCGTGGAGCTAGTCGGTCGCTGAGAGTAGATCAATTTTGCAGTGTAGTGAATCTATCTTCCTCATTGCAGATAGAATTGGTGAGCAGATCTCTTCTTCCTTTTTAAAAGTTTTTTTTGTGATGCAATTAGATCAATATTTAGTCACTCAAGTTGCTCAAGCTAATAAGCTCTGGAGCAATATGCTCAAATTCTAGCGTGTGCTGTGTTACTTATCTCATTTTTCTTTTTGAATTGTTAGGTTCCATGCCTTAGGGATAATTATGCATATCTTTTACACGATGTGGATACGGGGACTGTTGGTGTTGTTGATCCTTCTGAAGCTGCGCCTATCATAGATGCATTGAGCAAGAAAGATTTAAATTTGACTTACATAATGAACACCAACCACCATCCTGATCACACTGGTGGAAATGCAGAGTTGAAAGAAAGGTATGGGGCAAAGGTATGATATTTTTATCTTCTGTCGAAGTTTGTTCTATTTTTAATTAATGCTACTATAAATGTGTTGTCAGCAAATGTTAAGAGAAGACATAAAGTGAGGTTACTTTGATTTATTTGTAGCATTTTCTTGTCTTTCAGGTAATTGGTTCAGAAATAGACAAGGAAAGAATTCCTGGTATTGATATCTATTTGAGTGATGGAGATAACTGGATGTTCGCAGGCCATGAAGTGCATATATTGGCCACACCTGGTCACACCGAAGGTCACATTTATAGTCTATTTGGATTAGTAAATATTCTTGTTGTCTGCTATTAGTTAGATATATGATTAAAACCAGCTCAGTTTTTGCTTGTTACTTTGGCTCTTTTATCCTCCTGCAGTCTTTTTGACTATATAATACATTTCTATATTCTCTTCTAACTGCCATGACCCTATCTATTTAATCTACAATTTTCAACTCCGTGGAAATCTAAACTGTTTTCTATGCAGTTATCTCAACTAAACTCCTGATTTTTTACTTGAAATCATTTATGTTCTTGGCTTAGCCTGACTTGCATATTATCTTCCCTCATAGAATCCCAGTAAACTTCCTTTCCCATGGCTAGACTCTGGGATTTATTATAACTACCATGGTGTAGGACTTTTCTATGAATGTTTTTTGGGTTATTGCTTTGGATAGTGGTCTAGTGTTAGGCTATGCAATTAACTTGCTCAAGGTGCTGCTAATGTCTTTTATTTGATTTTCTTTACTTCAACCTGTTGATCCTTACTTTTCCAATTTACTATCTAATATCTATTTGTACTATAAGCAGGTCATGTAAGCTTCTACTTTCCGGGTTCTGGGGCAATTTTTACCGGAGACACTTTGTTCAGCTTATCATGTGGCAAGCTCTTAGAAGGAACCCCCGAACAGGTTGATTTGAATTGCATTTAGTTTCACTTTTTTTTTTCTGGTTGTACATTTCTATCTTTAGGGACAAGTAATTGCATCTTGTTGCAATATATCTTTCTTGTTTTATATATCTCGTTTTAAATTGAACTACCTGCAGCCAACTTCAACTGCAAATACCTGCAGGAAAGGACTAGAACTAAAATGATTTAAACAGAAACTAAATGAAGACTTTATGATATTTGAAACTTGTATTATTTTGTGAATGTAAATGCCAGTAATATGGTAGTTATTTGACTTTATTTCTTGAAGGCCTTGTCTAAAATAAGGTTATGATGTTTTTATTCTTAGTTAGACAGATATTCTCCATGTCTGCAATCTTAGTGGGAACATTTGAATTGAATTATTAAGATCTTACTTGGATAAGACTAATTAAATACATACTACTATGCCATTTCCTCTAATTACTACATTAATATCAGAAATCACTTATGTCAATAAATATTATTTTTTTAGTGGTTATAATAATGTTTTTCATATTTTAACTTTGAATATATGCTAATGTAAAAAAAAATAAAAAAAAATCATTTGTATATTATGTCATATTGTTACAGAAGGACAAGGCTTTTGTTGTTGTTTATATATATTGTGTCATATAATACTTGCCTATATTTTGAATATTGGATGTTGATTTCTAGATGTTATTGCAGATGTACAATGTGGCTATGAATGCAATCCATTTCTTTTATGTTGTCAAGTCTGTTAGTTGATAAGCTAGTAATTAATTTTATCTTTAATTATTGAGAATTTCTTCCCTGTTACAGATGCTATCTTCTCTTCAAAGGATCATGTCTTTGCCAGATGATACAAGTATTTACTGTGGTCATGAATATACCTCGGTTAGTTGTTTCCATTATCATTCTTTATTTTCCCTGCTTCTTTTCTAAGTGGGCTGCAACATTGACTTTGGTGCTTTGAAATTTGGCAGAGTAATTCAAAGTTTGCCTTGTCTATAGAACCTGAAAACAAGGAACTTCAATCCTATGCTGCCCATGTAGCTAACCTTAGAAATAAGGGCTTGCCCACGGTAATTTTCAGAACTGAGCTTTGTTAATGGATGGTTTCAAGTGCCCTCTGTAGGGGCTCTTCTTCACTAGAAACACCTGTCTGTCATAACTCATTGTTACTAAAGCTTGCATAGTCTTATTAGTTGTTGTGGTGGTCGAATTTTGTGTTTTTGCTTTTACCAAATTATTACTGTTCTCTTAGATTCCAACTACGGTGAAAGTGGAAAAGGCTTGCAATCCATTTCTTCGCACTTGGAGCATGGAAATCCGGCAAAAACTAAATATTGCAACCACAGCAGATGATGCAGAAGCCCTGGGTGTTATTTGGCAAGCAAAGGATAATTTTTAGAATTTTTTAATTAAATTTTAAAATTCTTAATATACTTATTCTGTATAGATTAGGTTAATGAATCCATCAAATGGAATAATATTTACTTGGTGTTGTCGTAATATAATTTTCCACATTTTTTTGGGTTCATTTGAGATGTAAATTAGATTTCAGTTTTGTTGGCATGATGGGAGTCAAAATCATGATGGTGCGTGGAAGAAGCTCATCACTCAGACACTCCCTTCGTGTTAGCATATATATGCATATGTTGAGAATTATTGAGAAAGTTGTACTTTGATCCATTGCACTTTTGTGACATGATGATTTTAAATATTTCAAAGACTAGCTTATTCATATTGAGAAAGTTGTATTTTGATCCATTGCACTTTTGTACTCTTGAATTTCCCTGTTATATGAATACATGAATTGTCAACGCAAGCGGTTCATCAGTCTCTACTATGATCATTTTATAGACAGACATTTCGGCTACAATGTTACATAGGATTTTGCGAATGATAGCATATGACCTCAAACCAAAGGATAGAGGAGCATTAAAATAATGTATTCTGGCATGGATTTGATCCAAAAGTTTTGTTTATACGTTTTATCAACTTTCATCAAATATCATATTTTGGTCCGGTAGTGGTCGTTGCCTCGTTGGCCCTAGTACCGACTTATTTCACAATGTCCTCACTTTAGAAAGTAAGTTGAGTAACTTTTGAGGAAGATTGATGTGGAATATAACCCTTTACGAATAGGACTCTCAAGTAAGGTGGGTTGTTACTCTCACATTTTTTACGTTGATGGATGGATTCACCTAAAATCCGAATCTGGAACAGCTTGGGCATTAATCGCCACTCTTCAAAGAAACAAACAACGCCATCATCATCCTTCTCGAATATGACAGAATTACTTTATATGCTAATCCTCTGTGTACAGAAAATTATAGACCAACCCATGTCATCTCATATCTGTTGGTATCACCCCATAGGATCATTATTTGGTTAACCACTTCCAATTTGGTACAGTTGGATGTGTGTCTTAACGTTTACGTTTTTTGTCTGACAAGTCAGAAAAAGCACATAATAAAATGTGCAAGGCAATTTAGTAGGCCCCGCCAGAGCCAGTGTAATCAGTAATGTAACACTAAGGTTATGTAATGGTTATGGAATCAATATTTTTTCTTATCTCGGTAATATGTCTTTTAATCTATTAAATTAAAGATTGATTTTATTCGTAATTATTGTTGTGAAGATAAGCTCTGTCATAATGATAAAATTGTATTTTGGTTATTTATTGGTTATAGATTCAAATTTATAAATAATTTCTTTACATATATAAAGATAATATTTTCTACAATATTTTTCCCCTTTTTATGTTTGGTATAAAGGAGATTTTGAACAATAAGATATATAATTATTATTGTCCAAAAAGTTTTGAACAACAAGAGTGCACAATAATGATGAGTGTTATTAATACACTCTTTTATTGGTTAAAGATTTAACATATGTTAAAAATTATAAAATTAAAAGAAAAAATTATTAAATAAAAATAACATTTAATGAATTTTGTAATTTTTAATTCAAAATTGTGTGAAGAGATTTATCTAATAATAATAATAGTAATAGAAACAAATGTAATGGTAGTTGGTCCCGTTGTTCTCCCTTCATGTTATTTGTAGCATCAGCATCAGAGTTATTACGCGTCATGATCAGATTACTAACCCTCGCCCTTCCCTTGTCCAAAAGATTCTAAGAGGGGTCCCCAGCCACTCTCAGTGCGATTTGCATTGCATTCACAGAGAGTAACAGTTTCCGCGCCAAAGGAAAAACGCGGAACAAGACTAACAACAGGTTCACTTAGCAAACTACACTCTCTCATTCTCCTTATCTCCTTTTTTCTCACTCACATCACATTAATACCGTTGCACACGGATAATTGAATATGAACATGAATATATGATACGATACGATACGGCACGACATTAAACGTTCGTCGTTTTCGCAGCGTTAACAATGGCGGTGGTGGACGATCGGTTCGCGGATTTCAACCCTAAGACGTGCGTCGTTTTAGGCGGCAGAGGATTCCTCGGAAGATCGTTGGTGCTGAGGCTGTTGAAACTCGGTAACTGGATCGTCCGAGTTGCCGATTCCGCTCAGTCTCTCCAACTCCACCACTCCGAGTCTCTCCTCGAACAAGCTCTCTCTTCTTCTTCTTCTTCTCGCGCTTCTTACTTCCACGTCGACCTTCTCGATAAACGGAGCATTATCAAAGGTGCACACCGTCTGATTTTCTTTCAATTTCGTTTCAAATGAAATACTCACCGTCTATGGAAGAAAAGCAGCAGTGTTGAAAATTTAAATACGTCTTGTGCAGTTCTAGAAGGTTCCTCTGTTGTCTTTTATATGGATGTTGCCGGCGTCGATGTGAATAACTTCTATACTTGCTATAAGCTTATGGTTCAAGGTTCTCTTCCGTTTGTTGTTTTAATTAATCATTTTAATTGTTGATTTGATGTTTTTTTTTTTTTTTGTTATGTAATTTTATGTTTGATTTTTCAGGTGCAAAGAATGTCATTAGTGCTTGCCGGGAATGTAGAGTGAGACGCCTGATATATAATAGTTCGGCGGATGTTGTAGTTGGTGGTTTGCATGATATTCGTGATGGAGATGAGTCGTTGGCGTATCCGTGGAAAGTAAGATTTTTGTTGAACGAGCTTTTTTTTTTTTTGTTTTGCTACTTATTAATGGCTAGATTAGATGATTTTGTTTTGCGAAGGCATAAGCATTTTTAATAGGTGTGTGTGAATTGCAGACTAACAACACGTTAAGTGACCTTAAGGCTCAAGCTGAAGCTTTGATCCTGAGTGCCAATGACATTGATGGCCTATTGACATGCTCTCTTCGTCCTAGTAATGTTTTTGGACCTGGTGACACAGAATTTGTGCCATATTTTCTCAAATTAGCAAGATATGGTTTTTCAAAGGTAGTTTTCTTTTTGCCTGGAATTTGTTATTTTGGTGTGTAGTTGTACATTTGTAGGATTCATTTGTCAAATCGAGGGGGGAGCTTTGCAAAAAAAATGTTTTGCATTCTTATAATCAGGTTGTAATTAACTTATATGTCGGTTTTGGCAAACACTTCAAAAGTAATTATTTAACAACTCTTCCCTTTAGCTAATTTTCCCTCTCAAAAGGTCATGACCAATGGGCAGATTTTGGATTTATGCAACATCTTGGAGTTCTCTGTTGTGTACCTATTTGAATAAATCCCCCCTGCCCCCCTTCATCCTCTCCCCCAACAAAATAGTGTTGTTTTTCTAAGCATGGGAGGTAAAGATATTTGGTTTGGTCTTTAACTGAGTTGTATGATATTGTGTGATCTATGTAGCTTACCTCACATAGTGGGATAACACTTTTGTTATTGTTGTTTTCATATATCATGTGATTCATATTGGTTGGCGTTGCTGACTTCAAGTCTTTATTTTAGAGTAACAATTTCTCATTTCAGTTTATTATAGGGACTGGTGATAATCTTTCAGATTTCACCTTTTCTGAAAATGTTACTCATGCCCATATCTGTGCAGAAGAAGCCTTAAATTTCCAAACGGTTTCTGTGGCAGGAAAGGTGTGTATATATTGAATATCAATTTACTGCTTGCTCTGATCAGTTATTCATGCATAAAGTATTTTTCTTTTCGTGCAGACATTTTTCATCACAAATCTTGAGCCTATGAAATTCTGGGAATTTCTCTCACTTTTGTTAGAAGGTCTTGAATATCAAAGGTAAAAATGAGCAAACTATCTTGATATATGAGTGGCATAATATTGTTTTCAGTGTTACTGATGTTTAGTTGTATATTTTGACATGTTTGTATGATATAGCTAATGGGAGTTTTAGAAGAGGAAAAAAGCTTTATAAATTACATTTTCTCTGCTAGCCTCACTGACTATTTCCTGCCCATTTAGGAGACATCATAACAAATTAGCACTTTCTTAGGTATATTTGCTCCTTTGGCTTGCTATTTCATTCACTTCTGGAGGCAACAAAGGGCTATTTGTGTTTTTTCTTTATTGCCAATTTGTGACCTCTTATGCTGTTAACCAAGTCAGAAAAATCCTTGCTTTAATTGCAGGCCATTCATCAAACTTCCTGCTAAGTTGGTGCAATATATTCTATCAGTTTTAAAGTGGGTACATGAAAAGTTGGGACCCAGATACTTCAGTTATCCTTTATTAGTTCACTTTTTTCAGTTAGCTTCATGCACCCGAACTTTTAACTGCATGGCAGCTCAGAAAGATATTGGATACTCACCAATAGTCCCCCTTGAGGTTTAATTCTTCTTGCTTCTTTTTAAATTTGTACTTGTTAAATCTCCTTTATTCTTGTTACTTCCCACTGAAAACTGAATTATACGGGGTGTAACTTTGCAACAACCTCCAAAGAGGCAAAATGAAGATTTGTTGAAAAAAATAAGGCTGTTCCTTTTCCAATACTACTCAGACCCACAATCCAACAAACATACAGATACACAAATTAGGCTCTTACTGATATTTTCCTGTGCATGTGACTTTATGATGTTCTAAGAGTGAAAGATACTGTTTGGCAATGTTTATATATGGCCTGGAATTTCTTACTCTTGAGATTTGCATTTATATTTGCCAATATTGGATAATACAGGAAGGCGTCAAATTAACCATAGAATCATTCTCTCATTTAGCCAGAGACTCATCTTTTTCAAGATGCTGCAGTTCCACTGAACGGTCAAAAGCAGATAAGCTGCTAGGTGGTGGAAAAGGTTAAAAACATAATGCTTTCTCTTGCATTGCAATGTTTACATATATCAAGGTTTGCTATCTTTAGTTAATGTCAAAGCAATTTTTGGTGGAAATGAAATTAATTGGAACATATTGATAGGTATACCTTACTGCATGAATATGTGTCTCATCTTGTTAGAATAGTTAACTCTTAATCTGCAAATTAACTAATTAAACTAACCCTGACATAAGTATAAGGGAGGGCAACACCACCATCCATAAATACCTTGCTTGTAGGATTGCTTGGATATTTGCATTTTCTTGTTTACTTTAAGGGTGTGCTTGGCTCAAATGAAAATTTCTTTGCACTAGTATGGTGCGTGTTAAATGTAGTAGTGTTGAAAGAGAAGTGCAACTTATTTACACTCCATACTAAATTTTAACCTCTTCCTATTGAACTCAGAAGTGAGCATAAATTGATTCTTTTGCCCATGTTTTTCTACTCTTGACTCACACTGAGGACAGAGAATAATATCTTTTTCGTCCCAATCTACTTTTACTCCTCTCCCTATTTTTCACCTTCCCTGCCAAGTGTGCCCTTTGATTGCCTCAGTAGTGTACTTCTCTTTTGTTAATCTTCCATCCATACTAGCTACTACTTCTTGGTATATATTGTCTTTAGATCATAAAAATGAACCCTCTAAAATTGTTGACCAAATGGATTTATTTTATCATTTTAAAATCACTTTGGTAGAATACATTTGAGTGATACATCACTATTAAACTGAATATTTGGCAGTACATATGTTAACTATTCTGAACCATAGATATATTATAACATTGCCAAACCAAATAATTTTTAGCTTTACTTTTACAGTGGCTGACATTTTGTTGTGGAGAGAAGAGAAGAAATCCTTTGCATGTTTCCTTGTGCTGGTTTTGTTGTTTTATTGGTTTTTCCTTTCTGGAAGAACTTTTATATCAGCTGCTGCGAGACTTTTGCTGTTTGCCACATTACTTTTACATGGACATGGTTTTCTGCCATCAAAGTTGTAAGTGCATGCTCATAAAGACTGAGACTTTAAATTTCTGTTTTTTTAACAGATTTAGGAAGTTTTATGCCTTTTGTATAGCACAATTTTCTTGTGAAAGCCAGTTGCTTTATTGAAATGATGCTTCAACAGTTGGTCCTCCCACATCCTGCTGGTTACATCTTTGGCATGGCTGATATGTTCTAGGCTTCCAGCCACAGCTTACTTATTTAATTAAATTATTTTAAGAGTAATATGGTCTATGTCTCAGCCATAAAGGCTATTCGTATGTCACCACAAATCAGTGCCAAATACAGGAATTACATAGTATACATTTAATGAACACGTAAAAGATTGTTTTGGGGATTTTGGTTCTTAACTACTTGTACCTGCACTGGAAAAATAAACGGTTCTCTAAGTACTTCTGTATTATGACACTTTTTGACAGATTTGGTTTTCATATACAAAGGATCCCCACGTCGTATTTTGAGATCTCTGATACAGCTGTAAAATATTCAGTTACCACTACAGTATATCTTTGGAACAGGGGTTTTCAAAATATAAGAGGACTGGCCCAAGGGGACGATTGGTCTGCATTCTTCAAGGTAAAAGATGCAGTCTCCTTTTAAAAAATTAAAAAAGAAAAAAAACGAAAATCCCCTCTTTTCTGGTTCTAAACTTAAATTTATTGTATTTTTATTTTAATATATGATGTACGCATTATCTGTTTATTGCGAATGCATGTACTCTTTGATGTCTGGATGACTGGATCTATTGTTTGGTTTTGGGAAAAAGGGTTCTAAGTTTCTATCTTCTAATTGGTCTGCGGGTCACCATTTTGCTTTCTGTCTTACATACTTGGTTGAGAGGTTGGCTTGAAAGAATGAATAATTCAAACACGAATGAAGTTTTACTACATGTAGAGATTCTGGGAATCAATGCCTTTATGTTTAGTTTTTTTAACCGATGCAGATTGCAGTGTTTCTTTACCTTCTGAAGTTGATCCTGTCAGAGTTGTTCACGAAAATGATAGGCATAGGTATGGAATTGTTAACGTGAGTTCCAAAACTTCTTCGGTTTGTGCCCTTTTTTACACAATCTGAATTGTTTGTGTAGGTTTGGTGATCACATTTATGGCATTTTTTGTTTACGAGCAATATGAATCCGAAATTGATGGATTGGTGGATTTTCTGTTCACCAATTTGAAGGAGTTCATTATATATTTGATGAGAATTTCACCTGTTTCGATATGGCAGCTTCTGCATTATCAGGAGAACTTTCAGCACTAGGAAAGGTAAAAGACCTGAGATAGCCAAAATGAAGAGTTTCAGCTTTGCTCTGCGATCTTAAAACTCCATTACGCTATCTATTTATATAACAAAAAATTGAAAAAAGAGCTATGTCCCATGAAAAAGATAGGGAAAATATAACCACGTTAAGGAATGCTCTCTCTCTCTCTCTCTGTCTCTCTAATCACAATTGAACTAATGAATCAGGTCGAAGATGTTGCTGTTTGAAAGAATTGTGATATTGTTACTCTTTTTTAACTGTGGAAATATAGAAACAGATTGATGGTTAATTGACAACAATAGTTGTACAAAAGGGAATGTGCAGTTGACTGTTACTATAAAATCTAAGATTGTTACGTATTGCAATTATGTAAAGGACAAAGGCTTATTATGTAAAGGAAGGAAGCACGTGCTACAATAGTGCAATACACTACGTTGACTTGTTGAGTAAGTTCTACAAACATGGTGCGTTCTATACTTCCATCGTTTTCTGTTCTCCCGTCTCCGTCACACAATAGAACATCATATTTAAAAACAAAAAACCAAAACATTATATGGAATATATTTATATATTTTACTTAAAGAAGTGCAAGGAAATCTAAGCAACTTACTCAAACAGTGAGGAAATTGCATGCAATCATGTTTAGTTTTGATTTTGAATTTGAACAATATAATTGAAATTTGCTTAGATGTTTATTTATATTAGTTCAAAGTTATTAAATAATATCTAATTAGATTTAACTATCTTACTATTTGCTCAAATTTACATCTTGTTATATTTGACTAGATTTGTTAAGATTTTATTTATAGTTTATTTCAAATTTTTAAGTTTAATTTAGTCTTTAATTCAAATATGAGCATAGGATCTCTAAAAGTTGTAGTTCATACGTGATGAATAACTTGGCAGGATTCAATAGGTATAAAGTTATTTTTTTAAGGGATTTAATTGGTATTGTAAATATAAAGATCTTTTACACCTGTCAATCGATTATAAAATTTCTTAAAAGTCACACATACGATCAAATGTAATTGGTTAGCAATGTATAAAACTTTATACTCTGGATGAAAATTAAACTCTTTATATAAGACACATTTATATGAGAGAAAAAAAATATATTTATAGTGCAAAACATATCATCCAATTACGTAACTTTATGTATGATAAGTTTGTTTATATATATATAATAATCATGTTAAATATCATATCAATAATGATTTATAATTAAATGATAATGTAAAGTTGATTTATAGTATTGATATATAATTATTAAACTCTTTATATAAATTAGAATGATAAGAAATAAAGTTGTTTGGATATACAAATATTTATTTATATATATATAGGATATATTTTATGAGAGGAAATATCTTTTATGAGAGTGAGATGATTAAACGATATAACTATAAATTAAGGGTTGAGATTTAATATAAAAAAATTATATGATTTTTCAAGTGGTCATATATCATTAAATCTTGATTGTCTATGTTAGATTATACAGTTCAAATTTAATTCTTACTCTTATATAAAATAATTTCATTTTATATAATATGTCTTCTCTCTTTATATAAACTTAATAATTGTGCATGTCATGATTTATTACACTAGTAATAATAAGAAAAATGCATATTAGAAAAAAGTTCAAGCTCACATGATGCATTGAGAACATCTTTAATGTAAGATATTGAGTTCAAGATCTAATCTTTACTAGATTTCTCAATATAGGAAGTGAATAGGTCTATAACATGAATAATGAATTCTTGTAGAAGAACCCAGACAATATGCATAGTATTAAAAAATGAATAATTTTTTCTCTTTCCCTAATATCTCAAAATAAGATCTATCTCTAAAGAAAA
Organism: Glycine tomentella; assembly: GCA_007407185.1. NCBI lineage: Eukaryota > Viridiplantae > Streptophyta > Magnoliopsida > Fabales > Fabaceae > Glycine > Glycine tomentella. The sequence goes on from PYAF01004757.1 coordinate 1,891,925, forward strand.
AAATGAAAAAGATCTTGAGAGATCTTCCTACTTGATATCATGGGATCAACTAAAAATAATATAAAATCTCAATTTAAAATCTACCACTAAAAATACTCTAATATTTTTAGAATAACAATCAACCAAAAATTATAATTACTATTGTTGTAAAACTCAACAATTTTTACAATACATGTAGAGATATAGGGTTTGGATAAAATATTAAAGTACTCGTTTTAAATATTTGTACTTAAAAAGCAATTTCAAAATTGATATCAAGTTGGATAAGAATTTTAATATCCACCTTCATTCTTGCTAGATACTTCAATGATTTGTATCTCTTCCTCACACATTAACTAATATGAAAAATTGATAAATAAATAATATGAAAACTAAAATCTCATTGAAAAATCTTTTATAAAAAATTATAATCATAAAAAATATCGTTAACATCTTTCATAAAAATATGATGTTATATTGAGTGCATAACTTAGTTTCTAAAAAATTAACTGTGAAAAAAATAAATTTTACCAAAATAATATATTTTTTAATTCTTGTAATTTATTGTTTAGGTCTTATTTATATA
>PYAF01004757.1:1892589-1913533 GCA_007407185.1 Glycine tomentella
CTCATTGAAAAATCTTTTATAAAAAATTATAATCATAAAAAATATCGTTAACATCTTTCATAAAAATATGATGTTATATTGAGTGCATAACTTAGTTTCTAAAAAATTAACTGTGAAAAAAATAAATTTTACCAAAATAATATATTTTTTAATTCTTGTAATTTATTGTTTAGGTCTTATTTATATAAGTTTTTTCATAAATATTTTTTTAAAAATAAAATTAAAACAAAATCAATATTTACTCCCGTAAATTGCACAAAATAAAATCCTACTATATTCCTCTAAAAAAACTCCTACTATATAAGAGAAAATATTTTTTAATCAAATGATTATATATAAATAATTAATATCTTGAAATTAAGATTAAATTATTTAAATATTATTGAATTTAATCTTTTGACGAAAATAACTATTGATTTCTAAAAAAAAAAGAAGCGCAAATATTTATATATATTTGATTGGTATATCTGAAACGGTGCTAGTATCCGAAATATTACCACCCGTGACAGCCGAACGTTCTCGGTCTTTCCAACGAAGGAACCGCATAAATATTATTTTTAAGTATTTTTTAACCGTTCTCTTCTCTCTGCATCATAAAATTCATTCATTCTCTCTTCTAGGGTTTCTTCCGCTCCCAAAACAGTTTCGCCCCCAACCTCTTTGTCCTCTTCTCTCTCTTCAATTTTCGTTGCAGTCGCAGGGGAACTTCTCCGTTCGCAATGCCGCTTCCGGCGAAACCGATGAGGGATTTCGACGAGTCGGCTCCTCCGTCGAACAATCTGTGGGTGGGGAATCTGGCGGCGGACGTCACCGACGCAGATCTGATGGAGCTCTTCGCCAATTACGGCGCACTCGACAGCGTGACGTCATACTCCGCTCGCAGTTACGCGTTCGTGTTCTTCAAGCGCGTCGAAGACGCCAAAGCCGCTAAGAACGCTCTCCAAGGAACCTCTCTCCGCGGCAGTTCCTTGAAGATTGAATTTGCCAGACCGGTTTGTCCTCATCTTTTTCCTTTCGCTTTCTCTGCACATTCCTGTATTCTTCTTCAAACTAACATCCTCTTATTATTAAAATTGTTATTATTTCTGCATTCTAGATTTTGTTTTTTTGTATCTTTTTCTCTGGTTGCGAGTCGTCTCACAGATATTCATGCAAAACAATCTATCCAAATCCCTAGTTTCAACAACTTTCGTGTGTATTTGGGTCTCCGTTTGAAAAATCGTTTTGCAAAATTGATTATGAATTAAATTGATTTTAGAGAATTATGTCTAGTTGATTTTATCCTGGAAGCCAAATTGATATGAAAATTATTGTAAGTTTTTAATCTAAGGCGAAAACTAATTTGGCTGAATCAATTTTAGCTAACAATAATCGTACTACATTACATTAGGAAATCTTAAGTGTAAATTTTTAATATAATGCAAAAACTAATTTACCTAAAATTCGTGATGGTGATTTGTTTCGTACATTACAATAATCGTACATTACATTATGGAGGTAAATTCAATTATGATACTGGATAGTGAAATTGTGAAACCAAACACACGAATCGAGAATTTGTTTCATACACACATTTAACGCATGAATAGTGTGAATGCAAACCCGTTGTTCATGCGAAGGTCGGTTGGGAATTTACGTTGAGCGAAATCCTTATTGAATTAGTGGTGGTGATTTAATTTAAGACACAGATTTATAATGTTTAACGATTAAAAAATTCAAATCGTTAGAAATTAGCGGGGCAAATATTTCCGTAAAACTTGTTGGAATTTGGTGACGTAACTCAAATGGGATCCTGAAAGCTTGTTTTGCGGTCCGTTTTTTTAACTTACTCGTAATTATTTAGTTCTAAAACGAAGATTTAGTTTAAGAAGATGCAAACTTGACCCTAGTTATACAAAGTACGACTATGTATCGGCGGACATGACAATAGGTGTGTTTGCTTTTCCGGTGGAGATGTGGTGACATGAAGTTTAACATGTATTTATCGCAAAAGCAAGGCAAGTGATGGTTCCTGGAAACTGAGTTTGGCATAAACGTAGGTTTGGACTGGAAATCCAAATACAGACAATGTTGTAGAAAAGTGCTTCACATTAACGGATATGAAACTAATTTTGTTATCTAAGATAACTTTAAAACGTGTATAGACCTTAGAAATGTGCAGAAATCGATTTCAGTGTGCGAATATTTGAACATGTCTAGGCTATATTCGTGTGATTTTTTTTTCTTCGGAATTCATTGAATTTCTTGGGGCAATACTTAAAAGCATTGGCTTTAACCGTGAGTTTCATGCTAATTGCAAGACAGCAACAGTGAAGAAACTCGTGAAATTAGTTGGCAAGAAAAAAGAAGCTCCATTCTAGCAGCGCAAACCCAAGTTTGCTAAAACCGAAAGGTTAACTCCAATGAAATGTTTCAATGTATCAGTTAAGAAATAGATTGGAAATAATTCTGAATTTGGAACCGTAAGCATCAGAGTGAAGTGTTTTTTGAGGTCTGAAATTGGAATAATTCTGAAAATAATCATCAGCACCTAAAAATGAGGAAAATAACATAATGGGGCCAATTTGGGAATAATGCTTTTAAAAGTCTGGGAGTTACAGCATATCTGATGTTAGATTTAGAAAAACAAATAATGGGCACATAATATCAGAGGAGAATTTCTTGGGGTCTGTGAATATGCATTACTACACTTTGATTTTCTCCGTTTAATTACCACTGGTTTTATTTTGTGTGAGGTGATGTGCACCTAGCTGTTTACCTAGCATTATTTGAAAAGAAACCTACGTTACTGCATAAATCTGAACTATCACAGTGACAGCCATCGAACAATTTTACATAGCTCAGCCCCATATTAAAAAAATGCTAGCCCTTCAAATAAAGAAACTTACATGAAAAGAAACCGAGACAACTAAAATTAAAACAACACTGGTGCAATAGTACTATGAAAATTCTACCACTCTATTGAAAGAGAAAGCTTGATAAAAATCAATCATAGAAAGAAGGATATCCAGTTCATAAGTTTCTCCTATATTATGATTTTGAAAGATGAAATTCCAAAGATTAGAATCTTGCAAAAAATAGAAAGTGCAAAGGGATAGGTGATGTGGGAATAATATCCTGTATTATTTGAAGTGAAAGTAGTCCTTAAATCAAAGGGGAACCTCTGCAACTAGAACATGGTAGCTTTGGTTTGAATATATAATGTTTAATAGTCTTTCATCATGTTTAGTTCAATTTATTTACCTAGATATTTAACATTCATCTAGAATTAGAATTCATGAAACACTTTTTTTCTTTATTTGTCTAAATTATTACATCTTTTGATGTCTACATGGTCAAAATAACAATTTAGTTGAGTTCACTTTTAGTTCCAATGGTTGGATTAGTTCTGTTATGTGATGAAGTGACAGAGAGAGATGATTGGCTTTTATTGTTTTTTCTTGGCCAAACCAAGGTGTTTTGAAGCAAAAATATAATGTGCCTTTAAACAGTAGCAAATGTTTCAATAGTAACATGTTTGGTACTTTTTTTTTTATTTTATAAATATGTCTATAGATGCTAAGATCTGTATTCCTATAATGTGTATTTTAATTACCAAAAAAACCTGTTCTCAGGCAAAGGCATGTAAACAACTTTGGGTGGGTGGTATTAGCCAGGCTGTTACAAAGGAAGATTTGGAAGCTGAATTTCATAAATTTGGTACAATTGAGGATTTTAAGTTCTTCAGAGACAGAAATACTGCATGTGTTGAATTTTTCAATTTGGAAGATGCTTGTCAGGCTATGAAAATCATGAATGGGAAACGAATTGGTGGGGAGCATATTCGTGTTGACTTCCTTCGATCACAATCTACAAAAAGGGTAAGTTCATATTTTTATATGTTGTACTTGTTTGCTGTTCTTCTATTTCCTTCTATTATTCAATTACCTATTACTACACTCATCCTGATGCCTCATGAAAGTATCTATAGAGTAATTTCAATTAGGTTTGTGGGGAGTGATTATTAGAAAAGGACACATCTGGAATTTTATTTCTCACATTATAAATAGTCCGTATTTTACTAAACATTTTGTAAAGGTTTTTTTGCAGTTAAAACTTTAATTTGTTCAATTGGGTCAAACATTTCTGTCTGATTGCCTTTATTCTACAATTGGTGTATTGGGTTGTTTCCTCTTTATGTAGTTTTTCTCTGTTTGTTTGTTATTCTGGTTATAGTTATTACTTCCTTTGCTTATTGCTGTAGGATCAGTTGCTTGATTATGGACAGTTTCAAGGAAAAAACTTGGGGCCTACTGATGCTTATTCTGGACAGAAAAGACCACTGGTGAGGGTCCTCTGCAACATGCATCTAGTTGCAAGTTTATCACTTTATTGCCTCAGTCCTGCTCATTTGTTTGTCATTGCCTTGTTGGATGTAATGTGTCAGTTCTAGGAAGACAAGACATTATTTAGACAAGCATCCACTGCTTGTAAAATGGTTAATATTTTTTGTGTATACCTGTGGCTTGAACTTTGTTAGTTCCTCTAATAAATGCTTTTTCTTGTGTCAACAGCATTCACAGCCTCCAATAGGGAGAAAAGGCGACAGTCAACCAAGTAATATTTTGTGGATTGGTTATCCACCTGCTGTTCAGATTGATGAACAAATGCTTCACAATGCCATGATTTTGTTTGGTGAAATTGAGAGAATCAAGAGTTTCCCTTCGAGAAATTATTCTATTGTTGAGTTTAGAAGTGTTGACGAAGCTCGACGTGCAAAAGAGGGCCTTCAAGGACGCCTTTTTAATGATCCTCGAATAACAATTATGTATTCCAGCAGTGACCTAGTACCTGGCAGTGATTACCCTGGCTTTTTTCCTGGAAGTAATGGACCGAGACCTGATATATTGCTGAATGAGCATCCATTTCGACCATTACAAATGGATGTATTTGGTCATAATCGTCCAATGGGTCCAAATAATTTTCCTGGACAGTTACCACCTAGTGGTATTATGGGACCAAACGTACCAATGCGACCTTTTGGTCCTCACGGTGGTGTTGAATCTGTTATTTCTGGCCCTGAGTTTAATGAGATTAACGCACTCCACAAATTTCAGGATGGTAGCTCCAAGAATAACATGGGTCCAAACTGGAAAAGGCCATCTCCTCCTGCACCAGGGATGCTTTCTTCTCCTGCACTGGGCACTAGGCTTCCTACAAGATCAACCTCAGGTGCATGGGATGTACTTGACATAAACCATATTCCAAGAGATTCTAAACGTTCAAGGATAGATGGACCCTTGCCTGTTGATGAAGGCCCATTTCCTTTGAGGAATATAGATGATCGGGGGTTAGCTCTAGAACAGACATATGGGATTGACCCAGCTATTGATGGAGGTGGTTCTGGTCCATATGTAAACATTCAAGGAAAGAGTCACCTTGGTCCAGTTAGCTCAAGGATTACAGCTGGAGTACATGGTGTCGCCCAACCTGATATTGATCATATTTGGCGTGGAGTTATTGCAAAAGGGGGAACTCCTGTTTGCCGTGCTAGATGTGTACCAATTGGGAAAGGAATTGGGACTGAGCTGTGAGTATAGTTTTATCTGTCTTTAATCTCAATTGAAATTTGCAAATGTGAAAGAGGAAGAAGAAAGTAGGAAGATTCCTTGGAATCTATGTCTTTCTGTTGACTTCTTTTTCATTTACTTCTTTCTCATTGCTAGCAAGGTCCACATGTAGCATGTTTTCTTTCTTCTGTGTGTTGTTTCTTTCCTGCAAGTAATAATTAGGTTTTATGAATTTCTCTGGTTTGTGCTGCATGCTAGCTTTTCTTGAATGTCTTTGTTCTTTTACTGCATCATCAGGAAGAATGGTGTGTTTGTTTTTCTTATATTTTGTTTCTGAGAAAAACCATTATTAAATTTTATGCTTTTTTAATTATATTTTAGGTTAAGATGCTAACTGACTCCCTCATTTTTATCTTAAGCACAAAGAAATGGGCCCTTAATTTTTGGACACTTTTTCCTTGAAAGTTCTAGTTTCTTGTCCCAACGGTTAAAATGTATACCTGTCTTCACGGTACTGTTTTAATTGAAGTTTGTTTTGTTCTTTTGCTGCAGTCCTGATGTTGTTGATTGCTCAGCTAGGACGGGATTGGATATACTCACAAAACATTATGCTGATGCAATTGGTTTTGATATTGTTTTCTTTCTGCCTGATAGTGAAGACGATTTTGCTTCATATACCGAGTTTCTTCGCTATCTTAGCGCGAAAAATCGTGCTGGTGTTGCCAAATTTGTTGATAACACCACCTTATTCTTGGTGCCTCCTTCTGATTTTCTCACAAGAGTTTTGAAAGTCACTGGACCTGAGCGTCTATATGGTGTGGTTCTTAAGTTTCCACCAGTGCCAAGTAGTGCACCTATGCAACAACCATCGCATTTGCCTGTACCAACAACTCAGTATATGCAGCAGATTCCTCCTTCGCAGACTGAATATGGTTTGATTCCTGGAAAAGAGGAACAGGTTTTACCAATGGATTATAATAGACCGTTGCATGAGGATTCCAAGCTTCCTAAACCAGTCTATCCACCGACAGGTGGGCCCCCTCCAGTTCATTCTGGGCCTCCAGATTATGCTCCTATTAATCATGTTGCTGGGTCCCAAGCTGGAGTTGCATTAACACCTGAGCTTATTGCAACTTTAGCTTCTTTTCTTCCTACAACTACACAATCACCTGCCACTGATGGTGCAAAGTCAGCAGTAGGTTCCTCGACCATGAAGCCTCCTTTTCCTCCCATGACACCAAATGATGGAAATCAATCTCATTTATGGAAACAGGATAATCAAATTGCAGATCAATCCACTCATCCTCCTCAACAGTTGAGGAGCATGTATAACATTCACAATGCTCACTATCAGCCCTATCCACCAGCATCTGCTCCTGCTGGAAATCCTGCTCAAGTGGTCTCTGGCAGTTCTCATATCCAAGATACTGCTGCCAGCATGCAGCAGCAAGGTGCTGTTTCATCAAGACACATGCCTAATTTCATGATGCCTACTCAAAGTGGACAGGTAGCTGTATCCCCCCATGCCAGTCAGCATTATCAAGTTGAGGTCTCCCCCAGTAATCAGAAAGGCTTTGGAGTGGTGCAGGGAACAGATGCCTCTGTTTTATACAATTCTCAGGCTTTCCAGCAACCTAATAACAATTCTCTGGCTTTCCAGCAACCCAATAATTCTTTTGCCTTATCTAATCAAGTTAATAGTACTAATGCTTCACAGCAGCAAACTGCCATGCCATATACAGTGGACCAGATAAACTTGGACGCCCCCAATCAGCAACTTCCTATGTTTGGAGTCGGTCAAGGACAAACAGAGGTGGAGGCTGATAAGAATCAGAGATACCAGTCAACGTTACAATTTGCTGCCAATCTTCTTCTCCAAATACAACAGCAACAGCAACAGCAACAAGCCCCAGGAGGACATGGGCCAGGACAATGAGAATTGTTTTCTGTAAGTAATCATTCCATGACTAATTCTTTTATATATGATCCCTGCTATTCACTAACCTAGGCTGAATGTTTAATTTTCATATACAGATTCTGGCCATATTTCTATTCTTTTTCTAAATATATTTTTTATGTCATTGATGTAATGATGTATTCCACATGACTTTCTGGTTGCATATGTTAATTAGTTGCAAATGATCTGTTGTGTGGGTTCTAAGCCTGAAATCCTGAAAATCATAGACAGCAAATATGGCCATCTTAAGCATGTGATATGATGAGCTTACAAAGACATAATAAGCACTTGTAAACAAATATATGTGGTAGGAAGTCTGTCCAAATTTTTATGGGGAGGATCATAGGACAGGTTAGTTGTTCTGTTTTTGGACATATGGAGAGAAAGTGCAATTGTGCAAGGCTGTAAATTGTAGGTTTCTTTCTTTAGATAATCTGGGATTAGGGTCGGTGATCTTAGATATCATTTCCCAATCAGTCAAATGATGTTTGTCTTAGCTCTGTAAAAGTATTCTGTATTTGTTTTGTCCTATTTCTAGTAAATTGTGAGTTGAACCATACATCCATTATTTTCTAGTTTTTCTTTCTGTTTGACCCTCGTTAAGTTTATAACTGGCATCTCCACTTTGCTATTAACCACTTCAAATTATGTTGATTTCTCTTGTTTGTCATTGAACCACTTCAAACTATGTCAATTTCTCTTGTTTTCTGCTTCACATCTGGTTATAGCAAGGTAACCTGTTACTGTTGTTTCCTAAGCTTTTGTTCCTTTCCGTCATCATCTAAGATATCTTCTTAGCCATTAGGCTAACAGCTTGAAATCTCCAGGCATGTTAGGAAAACTCGTGATTTGAATTTTAATAGAACATGAATCACCTCAAATTTCGGGAAGTGCTCATAGGATTGATATTTTTATCTGTAAGGATTTGAAGAAATTCATCCTGGTTGGTCAAATTATTTGCTTTTTAATGGTGGATGCCTTATCAATTTGCAATTTCTCTTCAATGGCCATTACATGTTGTCTTCAGTTAAGAGCTATAGCTGGTTTACAATGGTTGTTTAGTCATCTTTGATAATAGGGAGGATCATCTGATAGGCTTCTGCTTTAGAAAGCCATCTGATAGACTATAATTAATAATGTGGTTATTTGGTCCTTGTGGGTAAAACAAGTTGTTTTGTATCTTTTGAGTATAACTTCATTACTTGGTAACACCATCTAATATTTCTACATTACTTGGTAACACCATTTCATCAGCTGACTTATCAGTCTTCAGATATCAGTAGATTAATTTTCTAGCAATCCCTGTGGTATATTACTGTTTTTGTTTTCTGTCTATGATACCTGTCTTGTGTTTCTTTCTGTTTTTGTTATTTCAGTAGTGTACATTCTCAGTTTGGTTGATTGTGTTATAGATACCAATAATGTGACATAAAAACTGTGTGGGACACTGTGGGTATAACTTATTCTCTTCCAAGTTTTGTATCCAATTATTTTTTAGCTGTAGGCTGTGATCTTTCTTTTCTATTTTAACCCCATGAAAGGTAGTTTTTAGGGTTGGAAATTCAGTCACTCTAACTTATTTAATTGTGACTTGTGAGGTGTAATTTCCACTTGTAAGAATCTTGAGTGTGCTTCTAAAGATTATGTGAAGATACTTGCTGGTTAAATTTGTAAATTGAGTTAACTTGGTTACTACTTCCCTAGCTAAACATAATCAAGGATTGGTAGATCTAAATTCTAATAAACAATTTTGGTACCACTTGCCAATTGTGGTTTTCCATCAATTTTCCCTATGTTTCTTTCGAAATTCAATCACCCTATAACTTATTGAGACTTGTGAGGGCGTAATTCCAACTGTGTATGAATCTTAAAGGTGCTTCTTCAGATCATGTGAAGACACTTGCTGATTAAATTTGTAAATTTAGAGTTAACTTAGTTTACTACTTTCGTAGCTATCCATAATCAAGGGTTAGTAGATCGAATCAACAAATTTGGTACCACATGTTAATTGTGGTTTTCCACTAATTTTCCCTATGTTTCCTTCAATATCGGGGACAGATAGAAATTACAAATTCTGCTTAGGAATATGAAAGATGCAATAATTCGAAGATTGAAATTTCTAGGAACTGTGAATCTAATCCTAATTGGACACCAACTTGGTTAAGAGTAATATTTTCAAGTGACTAGGCTTATGAAATATTGGAGAGGAAACTTCAGCTGAAAACTTTAGATCCCTACCTGCACTATTAAAATTTAAGGACAATTATTTTATACAATATTAATTTGGTAATTATGGCATGTGCTGAACCAACCCATTTGCTTCCTAATATGAGGGTCAATTTTTCGTAAAAGTAGCATTTAATCTTAGGAAAAGGTGTCAGGAATGCTATGGAAAGGCGGCAGGAGTTTATTATCGTTAGAGGGCTAATAAACACTTAAATTGCATTCATCATGTTCTATCAGTCTTGATGGTTTTGTTTCAGGAGACATTTGTTTATTCAGTCAATTCAATGACTTCGTGTTGAGTATCAGCTAGTTTTGGATTAAAGGATGCGTAAAATTATAAATTATGTTATTGTGAGCATTCGTGCAAAATTGTTTTCATCCTCATTTGAATTTGGGGTCCTGAGTTTGCTCTTCTATCTATTGTTATCGATACCTTTTCTCCAAACAGCTTGGGGTAATTAAAACAATAAAATTTACCTGGATATAAAATTCGAGGAAGGTACTTGTTAATAGAATATACCAAATACTTTAGAACTACTTTTAAACACTGGAATACTATGATAACATACTTTTCCCAAAAAGAGAAAAAAAGGGGGTTTTCCGTCCAAAGTGCTGATTAATGAGTACTTCAATGTTCAAAGGATGGGGGATGTTAATAATAGTTAATGCCGGTGTCCGGTGAGTGTTGAGTACCATATTGCATGGTCCATTTTAATGCGTTAAATAATCTGAGACCACTGACTTATTCTGAGTCCCAAGGACTCCTTTATAGGAACACTTAGATCAGGTGACCAAGTGCTTAGAGATTCTGGTCTGGTGCTGTCGTATTGTTGATTCGTTTATAGTTCGACATAGATTCAAAGCAATCCATTAAGTGGGTGTTTGGAATAGATTAAAAAACGTAGATTCTTGCTTCTCTCTCCACGTCCGTAGTTTAAATTATGCAAAAGTTATGGAGATTAGCTTCTCATTCTCGTGAATCAATCGGGAAGCAAACAATGCTATAATCCTATAAAGTAACTGATGCATTCGATGCTTCATTTCATAGTTCCGTCTTCTAATTGGTGTGGGCTTCGTGTTTCATGTTATACATTCGTTTAGTTATTCTCGACTGGTCGTACTTCGTAGCAGTAAAATTTCTGTCCGATTAGGTCTCTAGACTAACCATTATGGTTAAATTCGATGAATATATAATCATAGATTCAAGGAACTATCAACCTTAAACGATTTAATTGGCCATCAAAGTCTGCCACTACACCAGTGTAATTTTACACGAGGAATGGTTTTTGAGCGTATGGATTTCAGTAGTGTCGGTCGTTTATATACGTATATGGTCGTTGTTCAAGAAGTACAATATGATTTTTTTTCTTCTGAAACATTTTCTCTGCCTCCCATGCTAGTACTCTCAAGTAATAATCTCTTAATCATGCATTCATATATCCCTCTAAAATCAATAAAAATGTAACCTACCCATGACAAAAAAAAAAAAAAAAAAAAAAGCCGATTCATATTGGTTTCACGCGTTTGAATATAATTTCATAATTGTTTTTTTGTATTTTGCGTCAAGGTAGTTTCTGCGCAACTTAATTATGAAGTTTCTAACAATTGTTAACAGGTTTTGTCAAAATCCTAATTGTGTCGTTTTTTTCTTTACATCTTTTATGCACGCGTAGGTAATGACCGTGCTTAGGAAGGAGATACATGTTCGTACGCGACGAGGGTGACGGCGACTTGGCGATTGTTCGACAGCCATTTTTATTTAATTGAAATAGTTCTTTTATCACCAACTTACTCTTTCCTTTTAACATCTTTGCTCACTACAATCTACAAAGGTGTAAGGTTGGTTTTTGATTGTTGTTACTGTTTAATGTACATAACTATTTTCATCTGATGTCGTTCTAACATGCATGTTTTTTTTGGGCTACCTACGAGACGTGTGAGAAATATTGCATCCGACTGTGGTCCAATTATGACTAGAATGTTTCGTTTTTGTTAAATTGTTTTGTCGTCGTGCCACTTTAGGAAGGGAATCGCATGAATGCTGCTAGGTTGTTGTCCAAAACAGTGTAAGTAAATGTTTGAAAATCGAAAAGGTACTATGGTTCGTTCAAATGCCGATGATTATAATACTGGTCGGGTATGCCATGTATTATGTTTCATTTTATTATGTGATATTTACTTTAATCAATTAAATTTCTTTTTTGGACTAAGAAAAAATAAACTAACGTTTGATGGAATTTTACAGTAAAGTGGGAATAACTACGATGTTGTTTCTAATGTATAAAACCAAAGGAAGACAATCACTAACACAATATTTTGACGAACTTAAATATTTGACTTTAAATTCCACTACACCAAATAAAACAAGGATAATGCTAAGATTTCTTTTGCTCTTACCAGCGTTGGGGTATGATTGCATGATTTGCCTGGTACTTTAAAATTACCTACGCAAGTTAGGTTATTAATTAAATTATACACCGTGGTTAACCAATAAAAGAAGACAGACTATTCTGTGATCGACTGATCATGATACTTGTGACATAAAATCTTTGGCAGTCTCTTTAGAAAATTTCTTATCAACTTCTATCAAATTGTTCTGCTGAAGATTCTTTTCTGTATAGTGTATCTTGTTTCTCCTGTTATTAAGAAAAAAGAAATAAAAAGCAAGTTTGTGGCGCTTCTGTTTTTCTTTTTCGAATTCATCTAATTAAAAATGTCTTATAAATTACCTTAAAACACAATTTTAGCTCTGTTGGTTTTCTGTAATGTTTTATAAATTCTCCGGTGAGTGATATCTTTCATTTTTACTCATTTTTGGAGAAAAGTAAAAAATTTCTAATTTAGGATCTGTTGGTTTGTAGTGAAAAAAAAAATTATTAAATAAATTTTATCTCAAGTCACTCTCATTTATTTTACTCTATGGAATGAATCCTTATTAAACATGTATGATTTCTCATCCCTTTATTTTCACTTTCTCCTCCTTATTTTATGTTTAATAAATTTACATCATAATAACATATTTTTTTAGTGTTGTAATACTTGTAAAATTAAGTTAACCACTTATTTTAATAACTTCATTATAAAAGTAAATTTTTGTATAGAGTGTATGTGAAATTATAAGATTTGTACTATTAAGATAAGTAAATCATTTAATCAAGTGTGATTAAGTTTGACAAAATTAACTAAAAAAATAGTTAAAAGTTAAAAAATTTACTGAAAGCTGATAATTGAAAAATTAGTTTATTAAATTATAATTATTTGAGAAAATTAAATATTAAAGAAATTAAAAAGTATAAAATGATTGAAATTTAAAAGAGAAAATAGAAAATTTGATTAATTTATTAAGAATAAAAAAATACAAAAAAATTGAAAGTTAACATTTCAAAAAAATATTAAAACAAAATTTATTTGCCAAGCAGATAAATAATTTTTTCAACTATTAAAAAATAACTACTAAAATCCCTTGCGTAAAATTGTCTATGTATTGTAGAGACATTGGCCAAAGTGCCACGTCTCAAAATAAAATATGCCAAAATGCCACGGAGGGAAAACAATTTGTCAAACTGCCACATCACCTAATTCGCTGGCCACCTCAGCGAATTAGGTGTGCTGACGTGGCGCCACAAGACTGGAAGACCTATTTCGCTGGGGAGAGAAGCGAAATAGGTATGACACGTGGCAGGCGTTGAAAATTGCATATAAACTTCGGAAGACTGTAACTTTTGACTGGGATGTTCGATTAAGGCGAAACGCTTGAAATTGAGAGGAGAAGCCTATAGCAATTTTTCGAAGGGGACTTGCTCAAAATTTTTTCCCAAAAGAGGCCTCTAAGTGCCTCAAAATTGCGATCTAATCTTCGAACACCCAAAAAATTCATTTTTGTCTACTTTTTTAATTATTTAATTACTTAATTTAATGTTATTTTTTATTTTTTCAATTAATTCTCTGAATTTCGATTGTTTTGACATATCGCACGTCTCCATCGGATATTTCTAACAAAAATTATGATATAAAATTGATAATGCATATAAACTTCGAACAATGATATTTTTTGTTAGAAATGTCCGATGGAGGCGTGCGATATGTCAAAACGATCGAAATTCATAGAATTAATTGAAAAAATAAAAAATAACATTAAATTAAGTAATTAAATAATTAAAAAAGTAGACAAAAATGAAATTTTTGGGTGTTCGAAGATTATATCGTAATTTTGAGGCACTTAGAGGCCTTTTTTGGGAAAAAATTTTGAGCAAGTCTCCTTTGGGAAATTGTCAACGGCTTCTCCTCTCAATTTCGAGCGTTTCACCACTGATTTCGCCTCAATCGGATATCCCAATCAAAAGTTACAGTCTTCCAAAGTTTATATGCAATTTTCAACGCCTGGCACGTGTCATTACCTATTTCGCTTCTCTTCCCACCGAAATAGATCTTCCAATCCTGTGGCACCACGTCAACACACCTAATTCGCTGAAGTGACTAACGAATTAGGTAATGTGGCAGTTTGCCTCCTTCCTGACATTTTGGCATATTTTATTTTGAGACGTGACACTTTCGCCAATGTCTCATGTATCGTAGATGCTAAAACACACTAAAGTCATATTAGGATTTTTGTTGTGATGTTGTTTGTTGTTATTTTGTGGCAGCAGTGACAGTGAGTGGGGTGAGTGCGGCAAATACTGGAATAGCGGTTGAGTGTGCGATCGAGAAAGCAGAGAGATGGGATTGGAATCGGTGGGAGATTTAGCGATTAACGTGATTCTCAATAAGTTAGGAGCCCAAGATATTGCCAGAGTCGCGTGTGTGAGCAAAAGGTTCTGTTCTTCCGCTTCCGACGACACTCTCTGGATCAATCTCTGCTTCCACGAACTCGCTCTGACACATCCCCTCGATCATCTCGGAAACCCTCTCTCTTCCTTCAAGGTTGGAACCTCTTCTGTTTTTGGATTCCAATTAGGTGGGGAAAAAAAATAAAAACCCTTTTTTTAGTTTTTCTTTGTCATGGGTTGTTTCCTTTTTTCGGGTCAATAAATAAACTTGTCTTGTCGTGTTTGTTTTGTTCGTGTGTCTTTCAGGGTCAAGCGCACGATGGGGTCGTGCTTTTAGATGTCCTTGTCTTCCCTCGTGTGCTGAAAAAATGACTGTTGTGTTTGACTTGGTCCAATTATGAAACATTGCCCTGGTTAATTAAAAGTATACTTAACTTGTTCCAGATAGGTTATGTTTGAATATCCAATGTCGTGTAGAATGGAATAGATAGAGATGGGATAGAATGGAATTGAAGTCCCTTCATTTCATTATTGGGGAACTTGGAAGTGAATAGAATAGTAAGAATTATGATTTTATTTGGATTGTTTCGTAACCCCTATTTTTGGGCTAGAAAAAATGGGAGAGTATTGGATAGAATGGGGGTGGAATAGACTCCATCATGTTCCATTCCATGCTTTCCACTTTTTTAAGAAATCGAAACAATGTATACGATGATGTTCCATTTGATTTCCCTCCTTTTTTTTTCATCCAATCCAATCCAATTGTAGATTTAGTGTACTTATTAGTAGCTAGCATGTTTTCTTGGCACTACTTGTGAAACTAACTTCTGGCTTTCCAGAATGCTGGTTGATGAACATGCTAAATTTATGGTTATAATGTGGTAATCATTTTCTTTCATTCTTATTGAGGATGTGATGGATGTCCTGTAGCAAAAGATTCTTGATGATAGACACATTGTGTATGCTAAAGTTCAAATAATGTTTTTGGTACAGCTAGAAATCAGACTCTCTGTATTATGCAGGAATGCTATCAAGCCTGGCGAGGAGCTTTTGTTATGTATCCTTGGTCTCTTGTTAAGCGTGTAAAAAGGTGCTGGGATAGAATAAAAACCTGGTTAACCAATAATTTTCCTGAAGCTGAGGCCACTCTTTGTAAAGGTGCAACTGAAGCTGACATTCAGGAGTTGGAGAATGTATTAAAGGTGAATTTGCCACTTCCTACAAGGATCCTTTATCGTTTTCACAATGGGCAAGAAATTGCAAATGCAGATCTTGGCAGTTCTTTGGGTCTAATTGGTGGCTACTCCTTCTATGCTCATTTGGTGAATGTTTATCTATTACCTATACGTCAGATAATCCTAGAAACAAAGCAAACTAGGCGTCGCTTGAGCTTTTTAAGAAGATCCAAGTATGTTCTCGTGGCTGCTTCGTCCACATACAGTAGAAAGTTATTTTTCCTCAACTGTACCAATGGTCAACTATATGTTGGGACCAGGGATCTACTTACTGAAGGAGACATAATCCCTTGTGTACCTCATGATCTGATTAGTTTACATCAGGAATTGAATATTTCAGAGCAACAAGATGCCATGCTACTGTGGTTAGAAGAACATGGTCGCCGTTTAGAACATGGCTTTATCAAACTTCATGACGAAGGAAATGGAAAAAGCATTAATCTTTTCCCAGAAGAACCCCCTCTTTGTTCAACGGCTGTTACTAATGGTGTGAAGGTATACTATTTTTTATGCTTGCTCATTGATGATGCATGGGATATTCCAATTTGCTTGTCTATTCCCATTATTACTGGATTTTTTCTTACAAGTATTGCTTAATTCTGGTGATTCATCTTTTCTTGGAAACTTATAAGTGGTGTTTATATCTTAAGGTTCGTGCTTCTGCATTGGTTATCCCTGAGTTGATTGATCTTCAAGATGACCTTGAAAAGTACTTATTTGCTTATTCAATCCGCTTGTCCCTTGAACCTCAAGGATGCATTATTGATGGAATGCCCTTCAGCTCCTGCCAGCTCCATTGGAGGCACTGGATCATCCGTGCTAATGATATTGTTATATCTGATGTCAATGGAGAAGCTGTTATAGGACAGGTATAAATTTCCCTTTTTCCCCCCTCAATTTCCTTTTCTCAGTGTAATTATTTTTATTCTACTGAAGTACTGATGTGATATTTAATAAATATGCACTTTAGTCTAGTTCATGCTTTGGCTGTTGGTGATGTGATCTTTTTGAATCAATTGTTTTAAAATGCCAAATGAGATATTAGCAGTGAGTAGCTCTTCAGTGCTTAGGCAATTACTTAGTTGCATTGACTTGGATTTTACACATATCAGGATCAAAATTAAGATGGAACAGCTGATCTAAGTTCAGTGTAACTGATCAAGGTCCCACTGATCTAAATGCCCAGATACTAATCTAAATGTTTCACCTGTATTTCGGTTTGTTGAATTTTTACAACAAGAAGTTTCTGTTTCAGCAGGGAATTCAGTGCTTAGGCAATTACTTAGTTGCATTGACTTGGATTTTACACATATCAGGATCAAAATTAAGATGGAACAGCTGATCTAAGTTCAGTGTAACTGATCAAGGTCCCACTGATCTAAATGCCCAGATACTAATCTAAATGTTTCACCTGTATTTCAGTTTGTTGAATTTTTACAACAAGAAGTTTCTGTTTCAGCAGGGAATCAATTGTAAAATTTCCCAAAAACAACATAATGACACTCTACCATTTATTTGCTATGAGCTGATATCTGTGGCCCAGGTCTAGTAAAACTTTGGGGCTTTGACGTTTCGTGTATATATTGATCGAGTGCATCCAACTGATGCTGCTAGCTTAGTTATGCTGGTAGTTTACTTTATAACTTGCTAGCAGATGAGTCATCCTTAGGTTCAGCTCTGCTAATCATATAAAAGTTGTGCCAATTTAGTGGTTCTGATTTCCAAAAGTAGATAAAGTTTATAATTCATCCTTTTGGAACTTGGATTGATGTCTTAGAACTTCCTTTTTATTAGAAAACGAAGAAAACTGTCTTCATTTTTTCTTTAAATCCAAGTAAACTTGGTAAGCAAAGTGGCTAATGTGGCAAGCTACTGAGTTCTGAGTATCTCTCTGCAGTTTCCACTTTTGCGTCCAGGTGCTCAAGAATTTGTTTATCAGAGTTGCATGCCTCTGCCAACACTATCAGGTTCCATTGAAGGTTCTTTTACATTTATACCCGGCAGGTATGCATATATGTTATTTTAATTATTATTTGTGACAACTGATTTGGTTATCTATAATTATTAGGCAATGTAGGAATATATGAATTGCGGATAGAGGAAATTTCTATAACAAGTTTACATAATCATTTTTTTCTTCTGATACATGAAGTACACATGAACTTTATAATTAACGGATCGAGTTTTGTGAAGGCGGACTATAATCAGTGTGTGTGGGTGTGTGGGTGTGTGTTGGGTGGGGGGTGTTGAAAATACTTGGTGAAACTTATGGGATGAAATGAAGATCCACTGGGAGAAAATTTCAGATAGGTGGTTTAGGTAGTTCAGAAAGGCCAAGTAGGGGGATGAATCCTCTGTAGTTCTATTTTAAAGTTAGAGGTTTAAAAGAAATAACAGGTAGATCATGACAATTGACCATGTCAAAGTATTTTTAAAATTTGAGAGGATTCAGTGATTAGTAGGTTGTTCATGATAGGCAGGTAGAGAAACCTGAAATTGTCCTCAAAACTATCTTTGGTGTGTTGTCTTCCAGTGTAAACGGTGTTGTGTTCAATGTTGTTTCAGCATCCACTACTGTTTGTATACCTTGTATCTTTTAGATACGCCTACTTGAACCACATTTATCATTCAAATCCTAATGTCTCCATGGATGATATGGGTGCCTTTATTTACCATAAGAAACTACGCATTTGACACCCAAAGGAATAAAATTCAATTGTTATCGTCAATGAGCTAGTTTTTCTTATTTTTTCTAATTTCAGATTGGCAGACCCAAAAGGAGATCCTTTTCTAGCTACAGTGGCTCGTTTCCCGCTCCAGCTGCCAGACTATATATTCTGATTTTGATGCTAGATGCGATTGAAACATCTCTAATGGCAAATGCAGCTCTCAATATATTGTTTGGGTGCATTATGTCATTTTCGTGAGAGTTGCTTGGTTGTTGAGTTTTTTAAGTTGGACCTGCACAATTTCCCTATCTATATATCAATATCTATCTATCTAATGTAGTGTAGTAATAATCCGATTACTTGCGTTCTTGACTTGTGTATTAGCTTCCTATCCTTCATTCATTGTACAAATCTATATGCATGCAGCAATTCAATGATACATATTTAGTATTGTCGTCTATAACATGGGAACGTTTTTGTGTGAAGTGGTGGTTTGCAATGTGTACTAATATTTATACAATGTTGGTTGTTAAAGTAAAGCAATGTCAGAGAATCCGATCCATATGCTTTTGTTCTTGAAAGTGAATGTATTATTATTCTAGTTCTAGTATTAGTATAAAAAAAAGAAAACAAAGTGAATGCATTGTATTTATTCTCCATAAAGCAAACAAAAGTGCATTGCAAAAGGTTTTGTTTTTTCTGCTTTCAGTAAATATTTATACTGCCACGACACTAGATTCTCACAGTATGTTGCCTTCTGATTCTGAACATAATGTTCGAATTTCTTGCCTTTGTTTTTTTTTTTCTTCCAAAAAGATTGGAAGGAAAAAAAAAAAACTTCATTTATCTGATCTCTATCATAATCGATGCAAAGTAGATACAAAATTTGTCACATCAGCAAGGCCCATTTAATTTGAAAATTTATTTAGGACATGATCTTGATTTTAGTTTTGTTTTTTTATATAAATTATATCAATAGGTAGAGAAATGAATTATAACAAAAATAATTTTAACCTCATGTTTAGTGAGTGTCTTTTTATCTTGCAATATCTTTTTACTATTAATCTTCATAAATAAAAAAAAATTAAATGACTTATAATATTTCTAAAATTACATTTTTTAAAATTCAAATACCTATAAATAATATTTAATCACAGAAAAATAAATTTGATTAGAATAACTAACGTGGTTATTGCAGTAAAGAAAACTAGAGTGGGTATTTGGGTTTAGGGAAAAAATACTTTATTAAATTAAACAAAATTTACCTTTACAATATTTTGAATATGAAAAAAATAAAAAAAAATGGATCTTCTTTAAAGTGTTAATATATTATAATTTTTTAGCAGCATCAAAAATGAATTTTCAAATTTTTTTGAATTAGCTGTGAGTTTTTGAAAATATTTAAACTAAATTGATTTTAAGCGTATAAGTTAATTGATATTAAAAATTAAAATTAAAACTTCAGAGACTGATTTTTAATCTTAGAATGTTCGTAGCAATTTTCAAGCCAGAGATGTAGTAGTATACTTTTTTCATATATATGATATTTAAATTTATTAAATTTATATGAAATTGATTAGAATAGTTAACGTGTGATTAAGGTTTAGAAGAACAAAAAACTACTTTTTAAATCATGTTTAATGAGTGTCTTCTTATCTTCTAATTTTTTTTACTATTAATTTTATTATGATTAAATTATAATTTTGATTCCTATAATATGTAAATCTTTTTAATTTTAAGTAAATAATTAAAGTAAAATTTTTTATATTAAAATCAATTTAAAAAAAGTTATGTAAATAATTTCTATATTAATTTATGAAATTTAATTAAATTAATAAAATAAATTATTTAAACTATTCAAAATAAAAATACGTAAATGATATAAAATAAAAATAAAAATATTTATATATTAAATATTTTAAATTTATGGATTTAGATAATTTGAAAAAAATTAATAATTTTTTATTAATGATACATAGAAAAAAATTTAATATATTTAACTAAATAAAAGGTCTATGAATAAATGATTAAAATTATTTATTTTAAAAAATAAGAAGATTAAATGTCTTGATTTAAAAATAAGGGGACTAAAATTGCGAATTTGAAATTATAGGAGACCAAAATTTTAATTTGACCTAATTTTTATAAGTAAAAAATAAACTAAATGATTTTAAGTAAGCTTGTGTTAAACAATAATCTCTCTTGTTATAGTACACACGTCGCACAATTTTTTCTCTCGCTTGCATGAGTTCTAGATTTTAAACTTACACAGGTTTGTTTAAATTATATATTTGTTATATTTTTTAACATATTTTAAAAAATAAAATTATTTATTATTAAAATATTAATACTATATTAAATATACTAATTATTTAGAAAGAAAATTAATTAAATCTTTAACTGAACATATGTTGTCTTAAAAAATATTTAGCCCATAAAAATTTATTATGATTTATTCTTTCTTTAAGTAATAATTATCATACAATATACCTATATGAAGTGTATAAATTAAAAAAGGTAACTATCATAAATGCTATACATT
>PYAF01004757.1:1913633-1929794 GCA_007407185.1 Glycine tomentella
TATTAAAGTAATTAAATTAAAAACAGAAGTTATGAAACATAAGTTATGGTACTCTCATGGATTTCCTTTTCGTACTCAATGTATTAATAAATAAATAAAAAATAAGAATATAAATAACTTTAATAAATGGGCGAATTATTCAAATTATTATTAAAATTATTTAACTTATTTTAACAACATTGTACGTTATATTTATCTATAGAAAATATTTCAAATTGATATATAATTTATTAATAAATGGTATCAAATTTAATACATTAATATTTTATAATAAAGGAATTCTACTCTACATTTTAAAATATAATTATTTTTAAAATATAATTTTTAATTTTTAAATTAACACTACATTTTCTCTTATTTCATTAGTTTTTTTATATTTCTAAATAAATCCGTGTATATTATTTTAAAAATGACATTTCAAATTTTAAATTAGCACTACTTTAACTCTTATTTTATTCTTTTTCTCTGTTTCTATTTAATAATTATAAAAAAGATAATATTATATTACTAAATCATTGTTTTAAAAATTAATAAATCATATTATTATTATTATTATTTAAATTTTAAAGTTGTTGTTATATTGTTATATTATTATATTATTATTAAACTCTGAATTTATTAAAATAAAAAATTATATGTTAATGTTAGATTACATTGAATTATATATATCAACGACTATATGAAGTTAAAGTTTTGATGTGACAATGCAAAAGTATTGAAGGAAAAGTTATATAATTAAATAATCAATGAATATCATAAGGTTGAAGTTTTAATCCGACGGTTACAAAAAGTTAATGTGAAGTTTAAATATATAGATAAATATGTAACATTTTCTACTTAAAGCCTCACGTAATTATGCTTGTTGGCCTAACCCCCCATACGGCGTGTAACATGAAAACGTTTCAGATATAATAAATAGAGTGTATATTCTTGTAAAGTCTTTGTGTTATTACCTTTTCTAAAACTTACAGTTCACGAGGAAGATTAATTACCGCTGATGGGACTACTTCGTATTAACACTGTAGTTTACAAAAAAATTGAATTTTAAAAATTTAACCAACAAGGTCCAGCACAGTTGGTAGATGATTGAATTTCTTAAGCATGCTGACAAGGGTTCACTTTCCTGATCGTGCATTTAGAGAAAACTTTGTTGCGTAAAACAAAACTCACTTTGATGATTTCTATGTCTTTAGGGTTAATCTCATAGCTTTCAAATGCGAGGATTCCTTACTTTTAAAAAATGAAAAAAAAAAAAACAAGAAAAAGAGAGAGAGTAGGTTTCCTTTTAAAGGGATATCATTAGCACTTAGCTTTATACATCCTCTTTCTCAATAGTATTTTCTTGATATTCAATTTTAGTGATTTAATATTTTTTTTCTTGATATTTGACATTGTCACCATTATCATCTGAAATGCCACCAAATAGACTCATAACATTTCTAGAGGCATGTAAGCTACAATAATTCTGATAACAATCATGATTCTCCATCTTAAGATAATTCTCCACATATTTTCCATTTACATGCACATCATATTCCTCCTTTGATGTGGCAATGCTTTTGAACAATTTTCATGTGCCTAGTGGTCCAATCAGGACAACTTCAAAAGTGGAGAGTTGGTAGCTTCTTTTTTTGTTGACCATGGTATTGGTAGGAAGTTGACTCCGTTAAAAGCAGTGGCAAATCTACATCAGAGAGACTGTGAACGCATACAAGATGAACATTCCCCTCTCAACATGATTTTTTTATACCAAAATATGATTCAAAATTTGGATCACTTGGTTAAGGGGACTTCAAGTATTTTTGTGTCTATAAGTTATGAATTAGAGTTTTACAATTTGAGAATCGTTGGGTAATTCTTTTGCATTGACATTCATCTAATCTCTCTTTCAAAGTTGAAATTATTACATAAGTAGCAGGACTCCATTAGTTAGCAATAAAAGGGAAATTTGCAATAGTAAAAGGAAGAAACAAAAAAGGACAATTACAAGACTATTATAGAAACAAATCAATAATATAAGCATCTAGCAATTTTAAATTTGAAGCCGGAGGCAACCATAAACGAAAGCAATAACTATATCATGCACACCCTCAATGGCATATCCATAAATTTTTCTTAGTGGGACAAGAAATAATTTTTAATATTTTCATAAAATACAAATATCACAATGTACTATATAATATATAAGATCAAGATAAAAGAAACCTAGAGTATTTAAGTTTCTACAAATTATAATTATTCTTTACACATTTTCATACTTTGAAAATGT
Source organism: Glycine tomentella (assembly GCA_007407185.1). Lineage (NCBI taxonomy): Eukaryota > Viridiplantae > Streptophyta > Magnoliopsida > Fabales > Fabaceae > Glycine > Glycine tomentella. Next base: position 1,915,903 of record PYAF01004757.1, read on the forward strand.
TCAATGATTTTTTCATTGTCAATATTTATTTTGTGAGTGAAATATAACACATTATTTTAAAATAACCAAAACTAAAACACCATTAATCCTAATTTATGTGTATAAAAACCATAGTAAAAGAAAAATGTTCCTAAAAGAATTATACCATGAAAGTTTTGAAAATATACGTATTTTACTCACCTCTTTAAGCGAAGGCGAGCCCTAGCACAACGGTAAAGTTGTGTCTTAGTGACTTATTGGTCATGTATTTGAATCTGAAAACAACATCTTTGTATATGCAAGGGTAAAACTGCGTACAATATCCCTTCCTCTTACCTGCACATAGCGTGGAACATTCGGGCAATAAGATACATAGTGCTTTTAGTTTACTCACCTCTTGAAGCAAGTAATTTGATTTCTTCGTTATCTTTACCTCAACAAAATTTATCTGTTTTCTTCCTTCTCAATCTTTGAGCAACCCACTACTATTAAGAGAGATTGTTCTATTTAATTTTCTGATTTTAGGAAAATGAATTGTCTATTCTTATATAAATGTTATACGTAATTTGAAATTACATCTTTTAAAATTTGTTTAACCAATCTTTCTTTATCTCTTATTTTTATTATCTTTATCCAACCTCATATTATTATACTAATGTCTTTTCAAAAAATATAACAATCTAATATATTAAAATAATTTAATCTATCTTTTCCTTTACTAAAGATATATTTAGATAATCTTTACCAAAATAATTATTGGATTATTTTTGAAATGTTACATGAAACGATATGTTGTACGTAGTGTGTTTTTTTGTTATTGTAACAATAACAAGAATTAGGCTAAATGGTTTGGGCTTGAACATATAGTTTTTATATTGAATGTCTTATGTTTGTTTTAGCTTTGGGTTTAAAAAAATCTAAGGGGGACAATATATAATTTTTTATAGGGGCATAATTTTTTATATATACATTAACAAACAAAAAAAATATGGTGGGAGCAATTGCCCCCATAATAGATAAGGTGCATCCGCTAGTGCATTCCCTCATTAGAGCAACATGAAATTAATTCATTAAGAAGCATAATTATATTTGTGCTTATACATTGCACACAACCTTTGATATCTTAAGGCATTGTAATTGCAAGTTAAACCAAGGAATGCCCATGAATCTACCACTCTACTAAGCAATTTTAGCATTAAGATTATAAGTTAAAAACCTCTATAACTTCATAACTTGTTGGCATCTAATAAAGGGCTAAAAAAGGTGAGAAATAATTCCCCTATGCTGGTTATATGTATTAATCAAATAAAATAATTTTTTTATGTATAAGGTTATTGATAATCAATAGATAGATCTCATAATAGATGCATAACCATGCATCGTCATGCCATCTTTTCCTTCATTTTTAATTCATGATATATTAACTAATTTTGTGTTTGTTCTCTAATAAATTGTCGAATTTTGTTTTGGTCTCGACTATTAACAAATGAAAAAAATTACCGAAGATCAAATACAAAATTCACTAATTTATTAGAGACTATAAAAAGCATCAAGGACAAAAAACTAAATTGTTATTTTATTAGGGATTGACCACAAAACAAAAAATTATTAGAGAACAAACACAAAAATCAAATATTTATTAGGGAAAAAAATATAATTAAGGCCTATATAATAGATAAAATAGATCCTTTAAAAAAATATAAAATAGATCATATTTTATGGATGGTTAATGATCCATTCATCCATTACTTTTCAAAATTCAACATATTCTTCAATGAATGCTTAATGAATAAAAATTGATCCAAATTAATAATTAAAGAATTTAGGGACACTTTTTCGACCAATGTCAACAACAATTTTTTTGGCCAACGTCATCCTAGGTTGTTTTTTAGTCAATGTCGACTAGTTGTTTTTTGGCCGACATCGGTCAAAATTATTTTTTGATTGACGTCGGCTAAGGTTTTTTCATCCAACGTTAGTCGATGGTGTTTTTCAGCCGACATCAACTAAGATTATTTTTTAGCCGATGTCGGCTAGGGTTTTTTAGCCACGTTGGTCTGAACTATTTATTATCCGATATCGACCTAGTCTATCTTTCAATCAACGCTGACTAGGTTTTTTTCGGACGATGTTAGTCGGTGACTTTTTTTCCGACATTGGTTGTGGATAATTATTTTTGATCATCCCAAAAAATAGTCCTAACAGACGTCGGTTGAAAAATAACCCCAACTATCATCGACTAAAAATGCCTGGTCGAATTAGGATGAAACAAAAAGTCTCGGCCAATGTAAGCCAAAAAACACCTTTGATTGATGTCGACCAAAAAATAATCTTGGTCATTAGTCGAAAAATATCTTCAAACGGTGTTGAACAAAAAAGTCATGAATGACATTGACCAAAAATAGTATAAATAGACGTCTGTAGAAAACCTAGCTAAAAGTCGTATAAAAAATAGTCTTGATTGAGAAACATTACTTATTGACGTCGCCTATAAATATTTTGGAGAAAGTTAAAAAAAAAAAAAGTCTTAATTAATGTAGATAAAAAATAATTGAACAATTTCCGGTCTAAAAATTATAACCCACCGAAAAAAATCCTAATTGCATCGGCTAAAAAAAATCCCATGTACCATTATGGAAAATTGTGTGTGGGTTCATGACAATGGTTTAAAATGTACTTATATTTAGTATACAATGTTTTTTTAAGCAATTTACCATACCGTGTTACAAAGTAAAAGAATGTCAGAGAATTCGATCCATCTAACTTTGGTCTCGAAAGTGAATGTATTACTATTATTCTTGTTCTAGTATTAGTATCAAAAAGAAAACAAAGTGAATGTATTGTATTTATTCTCCATAAAGCAAACAAAATGCGCTGCAAAAGGTTTTCTTTCCCAGAGTATGTTGCCTTCAGATTCTGAACATAATGTTTGAATTTCTTGCTGTTGTTATTTTTTCCCAAAAATATTGAGAGAGAAAAGAACTTCATTATTTTGATCTCTATCATAAGAAAAGCAATTCAGATGCAAAATTTGTCACGTTAAAATTTAATAGGTAGAGAAAACAAATTATAGCAAAAAATATTATCACGCATAACACAATAATATATTTTGGTAAAATGCACAATATTTTTTTAATCCATATCCATACTATGATGATAATATAAATAAATGTTTAGAGTGATTATTTAATTTAAAAGGAGCATTTAAGAAGAGTGCCCTTCGCATGAAGAAATATTTAACATTTTCTATTTAATTATTAAAATGAATAATTATATAGATACTAATAGTACATACTAGACCATTGAATAAATCATATATTTAATATTAAATAGTGATTCTTATCAACAAGAGTCATGTGGATATAACAAACTTTTGTCACATTTTGTTTTGTTTATATATATATATATAAATATACTAATAATAATAACAAGTACTGATTATTTTTTATTTAATATTATTTAAAAGTCTTAACAAGAAAATATTAATAAAAAAATATATTTTTTAATCAAGTGATTAAAATTTTGAATCTTTATTATCATAAATATAAAATAAATCGTGTTAAAAAAATATTATGTTATATGTACTCACATATCTCACAAAAATTATTCATCATTTTCAATGAGAGAAAAAAACATTAAATATATTTAAAGTTTAATAAACATATTCAAATATTTTCTATTTTAACCCATTACATTTATTAACAAATAATAGCATTATATAATTTCCTAGGTTTGACCATCCCACAGGACTTTTATGAGTTACTGGACCAAATTAAGAATAATATTACAGGAATGAACGAATGATAGTAACATTAAAGAGAATGAAATTGAGGAGCATTGTATTGGTGTGGAGTGGTGAGGTGTGTTAAGTCAGAAAGAACCTGGTATATCTGATCCATTTTGTGTGTTGAATTGGTGGAGGCATGTGAAACGGCAAAGCAAAGGTCGCAGCTGCTGCTGAATCTGGTTTAACGCAACGCAACATTCTCTATCAAATCAAATCAAAGGTACTACAAATCTACAATCCAATAATCCTTTCTTCCTTTCAGCTTATCAATCAATTAATCATGAATGAATGAATGAAATGGTCTCTGTAATAATTGAATTGAATTTTTTGCATTTCAGTTTCAGATTTGGTGGCAATGGATAATAGGGACAACAAATCGCCTCCTCCTCTCCCACCTTCTTCTTCCCGTTACGTGAAATCAGAACAACAACCATCATTATCAGCATCTTCGTCGTTTACCCACGACGACATAAGCGGAATGCCGGAGAATCCACCGAAGAACAGAGGGCACAGACGCGCCCATTCGGAGATTATAACCCTACCCGACGACCTCACCTTCGACGTTGATCTCCCCGATGACAACGACTTGCTCTCCATCTACCTTCAATTCGATCAACTCGATTCCTCTCCACTCCCTCTTCCTCCTCCACCTCAACACAACAACAACAGCATTGGTAATAATAATAATAATAATAATAATAATAATAATGAAAGGCCTACTAGGGTTAGACACCAACACAGCCACTCCATGGATGGCTCCATCCACCCGGATATGCTGCTCTCCGCTACCGCTGCCGATGATGTCTCCGGTGGTGGCATCGACACCAAAAAGGCTATGTCTGCTGACAAGCTTGCTGAGCTTGCCTTAGTTGATCCCAAGCGAGCTAAAAGGTACCCTACTGCCATGTAAATAATTGTGTTGCCTTAATTGAAAAGCAATCCTCCTTGCTGCCGATCTATATGTTAGAAATTGTAACAACTTGCAACTAATTACTCTATCATATCAATAGTCTAACACTATATAGATTTTATGTATGATTTTGCTTCATTTCTCAGCCGTAATAGTTGTGGTGGTGACATATCTCTTGTGATTGTGCTGATCGGCATGGATGGTGTTGTAGGGTCATTGTGTTTGGCACTTGGACTGCAAAATTTAATCTTATATTGGCTTGTTTTGTTTTGGGCAGATTTGGCTCGCCTAATTGAGCATAATCTGGTCCTCGAGACAGAAATTAGATACAGGCTTGAAATAGGTGTTACTGAAATTTAAATTTGGCCGTTATAAATGCATTATAAACATGTTCATCGGGTGTCCACGTGTGTAAGTGACACTTCGACATTAATTGTAGGCTAAATCAATAAAAGTTGCAGGATACTACTTTGTCTTTAGTTATGATATTGTTAGCATGCATACAAATTTTGACATTAGAGAAATTTTAACGGTTTTTCGTTGACTTATCTTTACGGTTTGAAAGCATTTGAACATACATTGGCCTGCCTTAGGATCAATAATTGCCATAGACCAAGACATGTGATGTTCTATTTTTGGAGATATAACGTTGGTCTAGTGGTTGGGGAAAGGTGAAGGGAGAAGGGAGGGGGGAGGTTGCGGGTTCGAATCCCCCCAACTAACATTTTTAACAAAAACTAACAAACTAACATTTGCTGATAAAAAATGTGTTATTTTCTTGGTTATTAATTAATTTTTTAATGCTTTCTGTGCATTTCTTGGAAATTCCACATAATACTTCTCTTCATTATAAATTGAAATTATTCTATTGGTATGTGTTTGTTGTTTGTTGATATTAGTTTAAGTTCTTTTGATTTAGCATGTTAAGCAATTGTTAGATATGGAGAATTCCTCTTCTTCAAATTCTAGCCAGTTGACAGACTCCACATCCTGTAGGGATCGCTATATGCATGTAGTCTCAAATTCATTGCATAAACATTGCCTTACTTCAATAATTCTGGCAAAGGCTTCAGCTTTGGGACAGAATTAGGTTCAGAAGCAATGTTGAAGTAGGAATGACAAAATAAGGATTTTGTGCATTAATATGGTTTTGAAATTCTGGTACCGTTACTTTTTGAAAAAATCATGGGGCTTGGTTATTCTGTTCTCAGTTTCTGTTTTATACCATTGCACTTTTTTGTCCATCTTGCATGGGATTGTTGATGTATTTTGTGGAATAAATTGCTTATATGAAATGCCCTTCTAAGCAGGAACAGGAACCATCTATCCACCTTCTTATTCTAGTAAATCAACATTCCAGCTTGTATTTATATGTGGAATCTCTGTATTCCTAGTCCATTGGACACACTTGCCCCTTTTTGTTCGCACTTACATTTTAAAATCGGAGGGCGTACTGTTCATCTCAATACTTTATTTGAAAACACTTGCCACCAGTGTTATCACATAGCTGTTATGGCAGTGCCATAACGATGTTTTTTTCCTGTAATATAACGGTGGACCCCACAATCTGTTGTCCGTTATTTGGCATTTTATAGCGTCATCCGCCAATATCAATATGGTGCCTGCCATGACTGATGCCGTGGTGGGTTCCCCCCTCTTTTTCTTCAAAATTTCAGGCTTGGGTCGGCCCATTTGTAACTACCCAACATATATCCCTTTCTCATTTTTCGCATTCGAACCCTTTCTGTTTCTCCCATTCGACTCTCTTTCCCATTCAAACCAACCCTAGCAACCCCTGTGCGAACCACGAACCCAATGCAGGTTTTTTTTTTCATTTTTCTTCCTCAAATGTTTTTCTCTCCTCTTTTCAAATGTTCTTTGTCTGGTATTCTGTTTATGATGGTGCTCTGTTTTTTTTTGAAATTTCAGATTTTCAATTCTGTTTTTTTTTTTTTTTTTTTTTTTTTTTTTTTTTTTTTTTTTTTTTTTTTTTTTTTTTTTTTTTTTTTTTTTTTTTTTTTTTTTTTTTTTTTTTTTTTTTTTTTTTTTTTTTTTTTTTTTTTTTTTTAATTTCAGATTTTCAAATATGTGCTTTAATAATTTCAGTAGGTGTCTTTCAAGGAGGGGGGTGAAGATGAGGATGATTAGTTTTATAATTTTTCATTGTATCTTTAATATTGACTCTTTGTTAGGTATTATTTATCCTTTTTGCTGGTTTTTTATTAATTATGTTTATGACTTTATGATGATGACAATCATGGAATTATGAATGTTATGAATTTTAGTTTGTCATTATGTTGTTTTTAAATCATATATCTATATCTATATCTATCTATATATATATATATATATATATATATATATATTTGTGTGTGTGTCATTTTTCTGTTTTCCAGTTTTTATATAAATATATATTTCTTTTGTCTTCCACGCCATCTCACCACCATCCGCCGTAAAACGCTATTGATAACCTTGCTTACCACCAATTTTTTTATTAAAAGTAAAAAAATCTTTCCATTGTGACTAATACTCTGCTGCATTGTGTGACGTGTGTGATAGGATATGGGCAAATAGACAGTCTGCTGCAAGGTCAAAAGAAAGGAAGATGCGTTACATTTCCGAGCTTGAAAGGAAAGTGCAAACATTGCAAACTGAAGCAACTTCCTTGTCTGCACAATTGACTCTCTTGCAGGTATTTCCTTAACTCACCATTTTAATCTTATGTTGTATACTTTTCTGTTCTATAATGTTCAACTTCTGTGAACTTCAGACGGCTGTTTAACTGTGTTTGACATTCCGTCCTCTTAGTGGTCTACTAATGCCACTATGTCTCCTGACTGAAAAGCAAATGGTGGGGATTATATTATAATCAATATATTTTTGTCTCTTATGAGCAGAGAGATACAAATGGAATGACTGCTGAGAACAGTGAGTTGAAGTTGCGGCTGCAAACCATGGAGCAACAGGTCCACTTGCAAGATGGTAAACTCATGCTGCTATAAACGTTTGAGGCTATTGCTCTACCTTTTCTTCTCCTATCTTTCTAATTTTAAAATAAAAATAAAATTGGTAGACCACTGTAAGCCATGACTTGTGACCTTTGTTGATATATATAATTTTACCTTGATGAGACAATGATTTGATCAACTTTCTTTGTTTCTGGAAAGGGGAGGGGGTTGCTCGATAGCATGTGTAATGATTGGTAGGTAATGAGCTGTGTGAAAACAGTGGTTAAATTGAATAGGATTTCAATTTATTTCAAAACTAGGAAAGGAAAAAAATAAAACTGATTATGGTATATTTTTTTATATTTTGTAATTTGCTATTTGGAAATTACAATTTAAGTTGATGAACTAATATACAGTATTTTGTTTTACCTTTACATTTAAAAGTTTGTGCATTCCTTTTATGACATTAGTAAGACTGCCCTTAAAACTAACAACATTTGTCTTAGATAAAGCCACCTACCAAGTGTAAAAAGCTGGCTGCAAAATTTTGTTGGTAGACTGGTTGGCTTTTTGGGTGCATTTGAAACATACTCTGCTACTTGGAAATGCAATTTCATGATTCTGTTATGAATATATGTGCATGGAGAGTTTGTCTGGATTGAATTGATAAAATTCAAATTTACCTGTCAATGGAGACTTCGTCCTGATTTTAGTTCCTCGGTCAAAGAACTAATTCAGTGTTTTTTTCTACCACCTACAGCATTAAATGATGCATTAAAAGAAGAAATTCAGCATTTGAAAGCACTGACTGGACAAGTTATGCCAAATGGAGGACCGTTAAATTTTGCTTCATTTGGTGGGGGGCAACAATTCTATTCCAACAATCAGGCTATGCACACTCTTTTAGCTGCACAAAAGTTTCAACAACTTCAAATTCATTCCCAAAAGCAGCAGCATCAACTTCAGCAGCAGCAGCAGCAATTTCAGCAACAACAACAGTTTCACAAGCAGCAACAACAACAGCAGCAGCAACAACTGCAACAGCAGCAGCAGCAACAACAACAACAACAGCAGCAGCAGCAACAGGAACAGTAATATCAACAAATGGGGACATGAATAGGGAGGGGACACAGATAGACCTTATCAAATGTAAATCCTTCAGCGGCAGAGGATTTTAGAGACTACAAATTGCTTTCTCTTCATCACTTTACCCTTGTGTTTAGAGTTTGTTTAGGTCACAGTCATTATATTTCTTATTCATGAAACAGTACAGATAGTCCTAGTTAGAGATTGAAAATTATGCAATGGATCTTGGCTATGTAAAATTCTTTGGCACCTTTGGTTATGGATATGCGGGGCGGATTTATGCTTGTTAAGTCTTTCAATTGCTTTTGCATATGGCTTGCCTGCACAAGCACAAGTGGCCTGTTTAGATTAAAAATCGCTTTGTCATATGTTCTTCTACACTAGCATCCCACCGAAACACCTGGGGTGTTTAGTAGAGGGGTTTTTCTTTTAAGTTTCTCTTAGGTTGTTAATGTTAAATTTTTATATTTGCTATTACAATTTTAAAAATTATTCTCAGAAATTTTACATTCTCGTCAATCTTTTTTATTAAGGTCATGTTTAATAAAAGCATTTCAGCTAACTTCTAATTTTTATACTAGTTAAAAATATTCATTTGGTCGACTAATAAACAATTTTTTAAGTAGTTTCTATTGTTTTTTGAAGTGCTATCTAGAATAACATTTTTTAAAATATTAGCTTCTAGTTTTTTTTTAAATTTTATTCTATCTTTATTTTGATATATTTATTTATTTTCTTTATTATTTTTTAAAAATAAATCATAGTATTATAATTTTTCTGTCATTTTATATTTTTTAACTACTTTAACAATTAATTTTTATCAAATACTTTTAATTTAATAAGCTAACTTTTTAATTTCTAATTATTAATTTTCAGCTATTAGTTAACTTTTCAAAACTTCTAACTGGTTTTGTTAAACATAATTTAAATCTCTCAATAAAACTTTTCCATGAAAGGGCGTGAAAATTCAAATTCTCATCAAGCAGAAAAGCTTTTTTAATAATAATGTCTCTCATTTCCAAAAATATTTTACACATACCAAACATTTATAATATTTGAAAAAAAATGATTACACGAAATATAATTATTAGGAAACATGATTTTAAGGGATGAAAAATAAAATTTATAGATCAAATATCCCTTCATTGCAAATAAGTTTAGGGTGCATTATACGTGTATCTTTGAATTTAAAGAAATTTTATATGAAAATAAACTAAAGAGAATAAAAAATCTTATTGGAAATAATTTTTTTATTTCAAATAAGTTTACACTATTAATAATGATTTTTTATTATATTAAGTATTTTTTTTAAGAAATATAATTTTTAAAATTGGAAAGGAAGGTATTAAAATTAAGGTATATTATCTTTATCGATATAATGTGCTAAAATTTAAAAAATTCAATTCAATATAAGATTAATTAATAATCTTAAAATTAAGAATATCTTAAAAGGAAAAATATCTTTATTTTGATATAGAACATTAAGATTGAAAATTTAAATTAAATTAAATTAAAATAATAGTATTTAAAAGGAATAAAATTATAATTAAAATGTTTAAATGTTTGCTGCAAGAAATGTCACATAAATAAATGTGGAGGCAGATAGTTTTCTAAAACACTTTCATTCAAAAATAGATATTTGGATTTACAATTTAAAGGTGAATTTGAATTTAAGAATGAATTCATTATTCGGGCTGAAAAATCTAAATACATTGTTTTCAATGTCTTTTATACATTTATAAGATGTATTTGATGTTTTAATAGACGTTTGATGTGTCAATTAAGTTATTGAATATATAAAGTTAAAAAGTTGTTTAAACAAAAAATAAATAATAAACGTGAAAATTAATTAAATAAAGTATATTATGGAAACCAGTTTCTTAATACAAGGTTTTTTTCTTCTGAGTTGCAAAGGAGTTTGTAAAGGGAGTCTACAATCATAAGTGGGTTGTCCTCTTCCAATAATAATTTTTTCATACACATTAGTTAGGATTTAAACTCCTAACTATATGTTTAAGGAATTTAAGTCCCAACCACTTGAACTAACTATTATTAGTCATTATATAATCCTTCCTATCCATTTTAATTGTTGGATTTTTAGATAATATTTGTTCCTATTTATGTGTTGTTTATAAAGTTCAAAATATTGATTAATCTATTAATTATACTCTTATTTATTTTCTTATCTTTAATTAATTTATATATGTATTTATTATAGAGTGAAAAAAATGGGTAAAATAAGAAATTTTATAACTATTTTATTAGATTTTTTTATTATAATACTTGATTTCTATAAAATAATCTTAAAAGACAGATAAAAAGGAAGATTAAAACAGGTACTTGAGCTAAGGATAATGAACATGGAGTCTCCTTTAATTTAAGAGAACAGCCCAATCTAATTTATTGGCTAAACTAAACAGACCCAATTAACCCTTATTATTTGCAGCTACATTGATTCACAAATCCCAAGTCATAGAATGTACTAGGAGGCAACTAACTGCTGTTTCTGTTTTCTTTGTTATTGGATTTTATGTCAGCCTTTTTGCTTGCGACTCCCTCTGACGTGAGTGCTCCAGAAGAAACCAACAGAACACTACTTCACAGAAAGTTCATTCCATTGGTGATTGGGACTCCTCCTCCTTCCCTTTGTTTCACGTCAAAAGTAGGTTTTATCATTCCAATTCCATGGTTATTAATTCTTTCTAATCATAGAAATTCATTTAATTATTATGGCAGCTCCCAAATGCTCCTTGTTTGTTTCATAAAATTCTTGTACTAGATGCTTTTGTTCTTGGGTGTTTCCAATTTCTTAAAGATTGGAAATTTCCGCCCTTCAACTTGGAGAAATAAGTGTGTGGCTAATGCTATTAAATATTGTATTTGACGGTTTGATTGACTGAATTCCTCTTTGGTCAACTTGTGTAGTGTGCTTTAAATTCCTAGATGTGAAGAAAAAATAAAAGATACTGAATGGTGAATACTGTTTTCTTACTCACTGATGGTGGTTCATGCAAGAGCCTATGTGGATATCGGATAAAGTTTTAGTATTTATTTGTTGATATTATACAGATGGAACTATTGGATCTTGTGTTAAATTCATGAAAAATAAACTGATGGAAGCTGAGGCTAAGACTAGACGATACATTGTTTTATGTTAGAATTATTGTCTTTTGTGTGTTGTTTTCCTATTTCACTGATAAGTTCTTTATATTTTGATGAAATGTTATGCTTTGAGATAGTAAATTTGGTAGAAAGAGTTTATTTGTGCTACTATAGCAGTTGATATCGATTCAAATTTCTAGTAAGATGAAAAGGGCTTGTGCAGGTTTTTGGAGTTTAAAAGCTGGCCTTCATGGAGGACAGAAATAACCATGATGAAATGTTGGGAAAACAACAGTGTAGACAATGGTGCTGAATCCATGGAAGAAGTAGATGAACTGGATGTAATTATGCATGATAATATGAATGGGGGTTTTGAACCTTGCGAGCCAGCATCAGGGATGTCATTTCCTTCCAAGGAAGCTGTTAAATCATTTTATAGGCAGTATGCTTCTAGAATGGGATTTGGTTCCAAAGTAAGAAACTCAAAAAAAGGACGTGATGGAAAGTTACATTATTTTATATTAACATGTTCACAAAAGGGGACTCGTGTGCCCAACACTTTGAAGACATTGCCCACAATCAATAATAATTGTGAAGCCAAAATTACAATTTCCTTCAAAGATGGACTGTGGTACATAATGAAAGCAGTACTTGACCACTCCCATGAACTTAGCCCTACAAAGGCAATGATGCTCAGAATAAACAAAAACACTAGCATGCATGTGAACAGAACAATAGAAATCAATCATGAACCAAAGGCGGTGATGAACAAGACCATCCAATCTCTTCCTTGTGACGTGGGAGGGTACAGAAATTTATCATTTGTTGAAAGAGATGTGAAAAATCATGTTCTGAAGGAAAGACATACAATTGGTAAGGAAGGTGATGGTAAGGCTCTAATGAGTTATTTTTTAAGGATGCAGTAGCAAAATTGTAATTTCTTCTACGATATAGACTTGGATGATTTTTTTCTTGTAAAAAATGTATTTTGGGCTGATGCAAGAAGTAGGGCAACATATGATTCATTTGGGGATGTGGTTACTTTTGACACAACATATCTAACAAAAAAGTATGACATGCCATTTGTTTCATTTGTTGGCGTGAATCATCATGGACATGTTTTATTGGGATGTGCTCTACTCTCTAGTGAAGACACAGAGTCATTTGTGTGGCTGTTTGAATCCTGGCTTCGTTGCATGTGAGGCAATCCTCCAAAAGGTATAGTGACTGAGCAAAGCAAAGCAATCCAAAAAGCAATTCAGCTAGTCTTTCCAACAACCCAACATAGGTGGTGCTTATGGCATGTAATGAAAAAAATCCCCAAGAAGTTGAAAACAAACACTGAATACAATAAGAATATAAAGAGTGCCATGAGAAGTGTAGTTTATGATACCTTCACAGAAGCTGAATTTGAAGATCAATGGAGTCATTTCATAAAAGGATTCAACTTACAAGACAATGAATGGTTGAGTGAGTTGTACAATGAACGAAGTAGATGGGTTCCAATTTTCTTAAAGAAGGATTTTTGGGCAGGAATTGTTGGATATGGCTCATCTTTCGCAGTCAGATGACAACCCTTCTTGTTGGCGGGGTCAGCAGAAAGCCAACTGGGGCCCCGGCGGGGGTCCGGGGGGCAGCGCCCCCAGGCCCGTAGAGGCTAGGTACTGTTGTGGGCCTCTGATTATTTGTAATATTGTACTTTTATTAGTAGTTTGGGCTAGGGCCCATGAATAGCTGCTGTTAGGGTTTCTTTTAACCCTATTTATATTCCCCTTGTAAACCGAGTGACTTGTAACGAGTGGCGGTGAGGTGATTATAGTACAGACAAGCTGGACGTAGCCTACATTGGGTGAACCAGGGTAAATTACTGTGTCATATCTCCCCTATTCTCTGTTCTGTTTTTCGATTTGTGTGTGATTGTCGATTTCAAACAATTGGTATCAAGAGCCTTGGTTCTGCGACCAGGGGGTGCCTGTGACAGATTAGGGTTTCGCGATTTGGGGTTCTTTTTCTTGGGATAGAGAAAACTGCGAAATTGATCTGGAAAGGATGTCGACTGGCCAATCACGGATCGAGGTTG
>PYAF01004757.1:1929894-1951871 GCA_007407185.1 Glycine tomentella
GTATCTCATGTTAGAGTGTTTGGCTGTGAGGCTTATGTACATGTACCTAAGGAGAAAAGAAGCAAGCTTGACAGTAAATCAGAAAAATGTATCTTTATTGGGTACAAGGATGGCGTCAAAGGGTACAAGTTGTGGAATCCTGATACTCGAAGTATAACTTACAGCAGAGATGTTGTGTTCAGGGAATTTAAGCTGAATGGGATTTTTCCGAAAGCTCCTGAAAAGCCACAGAATGTGGAGCTAGATGTGGGTGCTGCAAACTCACAGGTTGGAGTGGGAAGTTCAAATTCTAAAGCTAATGAACATAATATAGTTGAAGATGAAGATTTTGAAACTGAAACTGAGGGTGAAGTTGAAGTACCAGTGCTGAGGAGATCCACAAGGGAAAGAACACCATCTGTGAGGTATACATCTGAAGATTATATTCTCTGTGTTACTGATAATAATTGTGCCTTGAGTATTACAGATGATGATCCAAGTACTGTAAAACAAGCTAGGAGCCTGGAGGATGCCAAACAGTGGGAGGAAGCTATGAAAGAAGAGATGAAGTCTCTGATGAAAAATCAAACTTGGAGTCTCTGTTCTGTTTTTCGATTTGTGTGTGATTGTCGATTTCAAACAGGAATGTCTACCACTCAACGAGGTGAAAACCTACATCCTTTCGTTGATGGATATATCAACTCAACAACATCTTTGCAACAGTTTGTCCAACTGTATGATATTGCTCTCTATGGCAAGGTAGAAAAAGAATTTGAAGCAGATTTACTATCATTCAGCACTACTATTCATTGTGGGTCAAATTCAATGATTGAAAAGCAATTCCAATCTGCTTATACCCATGCAAAATTTAATGAGGTGCAAGCTGAATTTAGAGCAAAAATTAACTGTTCTGTATCCCTTAGGGATGTGGAAGGTAGCATTTGTACTTATGATGTGTTGGAGGACATAATAGTTGAAGGACAACCAAAGGAAGCTATTTTTGAGGGTAGTATTTCATCGAGACAATCATGATTTTAGCTGCAAATGTTTATTGTTTGAGTTTAGAGGTATTATGTGTAGACATTCGCTCATTGTATTTGCACAAGAAAGGGTGAAGCAAGTGCCGTCAAAGTATATCTTGCTAAGATGGACCAAAAATATAAAACGGAGACATTCATATACTAAGAGTAGTTACGATTTGATACAATTGAAGCCACAAATGCAAAGGTATGACAATTTATGCAAGGACTTTAATGAGATTGCAGAACTTGCTGCAGAGTTCGATGGTGTTTCCCATTTCCTCCAAAATAGCTTGCATGATTTGAAAAGGAAGGTGCAATCCATGGTTCTATCCACTCATCAGCCTCCTTCATTCTTACATAAATATAGGGAGAAGCAAAAGAAAGACCCAGTAACCAGGTAAAGTCACTCTGCTGCCTTGGCTATTCATTAACACTTGCTTCTAGGTGAAAAGGGAGAAGAGGGATGGAAGGGAAAGTAAAGGGGATTGAGGGAAAGAATAATATTCATCTTAGGTGTTTTCCTGAGTTGGAGTTTTTGCTTTTTGGTTGATGTTGCACACCACCTTAGATGGCATATGTATATTATTGGTATTCAAATATCATGTGTATATCATTTTAGATGTCCTAATATTTTCCCTCTTCTAATCTTACTGCTAGTGTCCAACTGTACATTTTTGTATAATCTAATCAAATAAACTGATTTTCACTTTTGAACCATCTGGATGTGCATGAAAATGCTATCTTGAGTATGTAATATTCAACCACAAAATTTAAACCACCCTCCTATGTGATCTGAAAATTTTATCTTACAAAGTACTCAGTTCTGTTTTGTGCTATAATATCAGCCGATTCTGCAATTAGCAACATACTGTTTTTGAATAGATGGATATGTAAGAATTTATTCAAAGTTTGAAAAGCCTTTTAGAACCCAAACTGGAGTAAATTGGAAATACATATGCTGAACATACAATATATACAAACCTTTTTTAGCAGGTCTGCAGGATGGGATGGAAGAAAATCTAGATTTTTTTTTTTCAGATAACAACAGTATCAGATTTTATTTTTTTTATCAACAAATGTTAATTGTTAGTTTGTTAGTTTTAGTTAGCAAATAAAGTTGTTTGGGAAAATTAGACTTTGGCAACGAGTTCACATCTACCTACATATATAGGAGCTCATGGATTGGGTTTCAAATTTACACCTGTACCCCATTTTGATTCGCAATTCTTCCTCTTCCACCCTTTTTTATGCTCTTTACTTGTTTATTACGAGAGTTTGACTACATTCCATGCACACAATCTTCTACGTACTACAGAAGCCTAACTTTGGATCCACCTCCCCCGGTTTTCTTCCCAGTATTAATTATTACTGTTCTCAACCATAAGCAACTGACAAAACTTGGATTTTTATACCATTTTTTGACATGTGTATGCTTGGGCAAGCTTATCCAAAATAAATTTTAGGAAATGAAAATAAGAAAAAAAAAATTATATGAACTTTTCCATAAACTCAAATTAACTGCGTAAGGTAATTTTTCTCTCATAAAAGTATGGAATTTAGAACTTGCAATGACGTTACTCATTTAAGTCATGGTAACAGCAGAATGAATGTATGCATATTCTAAGTTTAAAATCACTCTCAATGATGAAAGAGAATAACACTGAGCTGATGAGTAGTAAAGGCATGGGAGTCTTCGAAGTCATTTAATAATCAATATCGTTGTTACACTCACTTATGCAAGCCGCCATAATAATATTTTTTACAAGCACTTATATATTTAACTTTTGGCGCAGGTCACGGTAGTTTAGTATAATAATTTGTGTATGGTACACAAATTTTTTTAGTCCTTGGATGCATCTCAACCACATGATGATATGACATCTGCACCATTTTTTTCTCTTTTTCCGTCTCTTCCGTTATCATCCTTCCCCTCTCTCCTCCGTTCTTCTCCCTCTTTCCCTCTCTCTTGTGTGTTTTACAATATGACATGTCCCCAACGTCTGCAATAACAAAAGATCTTCACCAATCGCAAAAAGAGAGGAAAAAAGTATAAACTGCATTATTGTGAGTTTGTGATGAGAACACACTTTTTTTATCTTCCAATTTGTTTGGTAAGACTTGGAACCGGTTGGCCCCTTCCTCTGATGTTAGACCTGCTCTTGAACATTTCAGCTGCTCAAACACTTCCTCTATTGGAATTCGTTCCTGGGGACAAGGTTAATTTTAATGCTTGTTATTTTCTCATAATACCTCACAACGTGCACAAACATGCGTCTTATAAATTACATTTAGCACATTCATTTTGCTCCCTAATTCAACCACTTAATGGCTAAGGTATTCATTTCTTTGAGAGAGAGAAAAAAATATCATGAAAACCCAATCACAATAATCAAGCATTCGGAAGTTAGAAATTCATAAGTTTCTACTAACTGCCAAAACGAAGTTGTCCTAATATCACATACCCCCTCCTCCAAAAAACCAGCAGATTATTATTATTAATTAAGAACGAATTTATCATACTTTAGTCCTCAAAAATCAAAATATGATCTCTACTATTCCTAACAAATTAAAAAACACTGAAGAGAGAGGAAAAGAGGGTGATCGGAGAAGAACGGAGGAGAGAGAGGAAAAAAGAAAAATTCTGGTGCAGAGGTTGCACCGTATCACCATGTGGTTTATATGTATCTAAGGGCTAAATAGTACTAGACCACCGTAGCCGGAGTCTTAACTTTTTAAACAAATGAGATGTATAAATTAATTTTAATTTATGAGAGAAAATTAATTCATTTTATTTTGTTACTTTTCTTTCTTTTCCTATAAATAGCCTAAATCATATATACAAAACATTTATCATGAAAATTGAGAATGGCTTTGGAGTATAATTTACTGAGCCAAACCAAAGCAGCCTGCCAGTAGTTTCTTATTTGCAAACGCATTGCTCGTGACAGCATCAAGGATATCCACTGTAATGCGTCTTCATCGCATTCTGTGACTTGTGTTGGAAACAACTCTTAGGACACAAACAATGCTTTCGAGCAAAGTCGAGTTAAGCCTCATCTATTTTTGTTTGTCTTACACGTGCATATAATAATAATAATAATAATAATAATAATAATAATAATAATAATAATAATAATAATAATACGTAAAGTGAGCATATACATAATAAAAGGTTTTAACATCAAACACATGAATCAATTAATAGAAAGTTATGTCAACTTTCAAGTTATTAAGTTGCGGGCTCGTAAAAAAAAATGTAAAAGGTTTTATTTTATTGATAATAATAAAAGTCTAGTATATGCCCCTTGGGTGCTTATCGATTATCCTTCGAAGCCAGCAACTTAATTTTCCCAAAAATAAAAAATAGAAAGAAAGAAAAAAAATTGTTAAATAATAATAAAAAAGTTTGCAGAACTTAATAGAAAAAAGAAAAAAAGAAAAAGAGGAAAGCTTTTCCTTCTGAGGTACTTCCTGATCTTGATTTCTGAAGCAAGCATATCGTAAATTCACATCACAAAACCCTAATTCCAGATCTCAATTGTGATATAATTAGTTTCTGCAGAAGCTCCTCATTGCTCACAAATCCTCTGCATTGTACGCGAACTGGTTTGCATGGCTATGTATCTGAATTTGGAATATGCGTACACGTACATTATTGATATTATACGTATTCATTCCCTGCATGATCGAAAAAGTCTCATCATTGGTTTCACTTTGTTGATAAACCAGCCAATTACGTATTGGTGTGCATATTATATAAGCTAATGACATAATCTATTGCTGAATTGCCATATTTTGTTAAATAAATCATATCCAGGGGTGCTGCTGAAGCATATGAAATTCTAAACGTGGGTTCTTTAGAGATTGCACTTATAGCTTGAGTTCATGTTTACTCTACTTTCTTCAATAGGGGTCTACATGATTTCTAGAATTGTTTTATTCACAAATTCCACTCAAGTATAAGATATATGTCATGATCATAAAAATAGCTTAATTCAATCATTGTTACCAAGTGGATGATGACAATGGAAATATGGAAACACTGTGATAATCAACACCTTCCTCGTTTTATATATAGAAAATAGACTCTGTTTGCATTGAAGATGGCAAGTAATTAAATTGCACCAAGAAAAGTTAAACATGGAGTGACATGATTAATACATAACTTTGTCCCTTAAACATATATAGTCAGGGGTTTGATTCCCAAACACATGTATATAAAAAAACTATCTGTTGGAATGAGTTAGCTCCTTAAATAGATATGGGATTCTAACTCTCAGTCAAAAGATACTTTGGGTTCACTAAAAAAAATGTTAAGGCCCTAAAGGGGTTATTGAAGTTCAATTTATTCCACATACAAGTTTGAAGTAAAAAAGTGATTGTGAACGATGTCTAGTTAGGTAATTGAAAGCATTCAGGGAGTTCCATATGTCTGTCCGTTGGTGCTAAGCTTTCTAAGTGACCTTACTTCTGTGTTTATAGGTCATTAGACAATTTTGGAATGAATATTTATTTTCTCTGTGCATGTATTTGGTAAAATCTAGTGCAGTTTTAGATGACTGCTGGCATATACATGCACCATATTACCTTTTATTTATGCTGTTGCCAATTCTATTTCGTCCCTGTAAGTTTATATTGTGTTTTACTTGGAAACAGTAAAACATTATGGTGCGCCATGAGGATCCAAAGAAATCAGAATGGACAGATTGAATAAGATCTGAAGGATCCATTCCACTGATAACTGTTCAAATGGTTGGGCATCACCTCCTGGAGCTGCATTCAAGGTTACAGGTCCTGAGTATTTAACAACAAAGGCTAAGATTCCTGATTGTGATTATCTGCTCAATCCTCTTGGATTTTATTGGATTAAAAGTTCAGTGAAAATGGGTGAGATATTGAAGCATTCGAATAGCCGAGTTAGGAAGGTCATTTATAATGAGTTTCCAGCTGCTGACAAACCTTTTGTCTGGGCCTTCAATATTTAACTCCCAACCAAGGATAACTACAGTGTGGTGGCATATTTTACAAACAAAGAGCCTATTACTGAGGGGTCTCTAATGGACAAGTTCGTGAAAGGATGATGCTTTCATAAACTCAAGGCTTAAGATGATTGCCAACATTGTCAATGGTCCTTGGATTGTGAGAAAAG
Source organism: Glycine tomentella (assembly GCA_007407185.1). Classification (NCBI taxonomy): domain Eukaryota; kingdom Viridiplantae; phylum Streptophyta; class Magnoliopsida; order Fabales; family Fabaceae; genus Glycine; species Glycine tomentella. The sequence continues at coordinate 1,936,045 of PYAF01004757.1, forward strand.
CGGTTGGAGAGCAGGCAATATGCATAATCGGATGGGCCCTTTCCTGTAAATACTGTGTGGCAGAGAATTTTATAGAAGTAGATATTGATATTGGATCTTCCATGGTAGCAGCTGCTATAGTTCATTTGGCATTTAGCTATGTGACAACTTTGACTGTTGATCTGGCTTTCCTTATTGAGAGCCAAACTGAATCAGAGCTTCCAGAAAAACTCTTGGGTGCATTCAGATTTTCTAACCTCAATCCTGCTTCAGCTAGACAAATTGATCCATCATCCGTTTTGAGCACTGGTGGTTTACAAAAATCTTTATCTAAAAGATTGTGGAAGTCAATAGGGCAGATTCTTCTTCCTGGTTCTAAAGAGGATGACTCTATTTCTGGCTCACAAAATACTAAAACTGTAGATCAGAAAAATAGTCCGAGTGACTTCAAGAAATGGTGAAATGGTGAGTATTTGGAATTTTTGGGATCAACTTTTAGTATGATTATAGATGCTTTGGAAATTAAACTAACCTTCAAAGTATTCTCTTTAGATTTAGGACTTGTGCTTCTCAATTGCCCACAAATCCGCTTTTTTTTTTGTTATTGTTTCTCTTAATGAAGAGAGGTGGACGGTGAAGTGGTCATTCTGATCAATATCTACGAGAACACAGTTTTATTTTGCCGCCTGACTATATTTTAAGCAGTAAATGCAACTAGTTTTTAGATGTGCCTCCAACCATTAGCCCATTACTTTCCCCTTTTTTGGTTCAACCATACCTTCCTTGTAAGAGGGGTAAGAGAAGAAAGAGGAAAGAGATGGAAACCAATCCTGTTTCTGATTCACTTATTACTTTGCTTGTAAAAGGAGAAAGTATTTATTGTGAAAATCATAGGGGAGAGTAAAAAAGTCATGGATAACGTAATTTTACACATTCCAATAAAAAATTTCTTTTTAGTTCCTTAACCTATATCCTTAGAAACTGGTTAGCATTTGCATTTATTAAATATTATGATGTTTCTTGGTTGCACAAAAACAGTCAGCATTGTGTCTGTGTTACTAGTCTTGATTATAGCATTTTGTCTTTCTTTTCTTTCTGAATTTACATCTATGACTTCCACTCTAAAGTGAATCTTATCAAAAGAGCTTGAGCATAATAAGTTGTGATAAATTGGTTCAAAAGAACGGGTCAATAGGTGCACCTTGACTATATTTTCTGTCAATAATTGTTTTGTATTATGGTTTTGTCTACAGATATACACGAGGAATTGAAGGGAAAGGAAAGTCCATTTCAGGTGGTTATTCTTTTAACAATTTATTTTAACCTTAGAGTTCAAGGCATTCTTCGCAAGACTTAATGCCCGTGACAACTAAAAATTAGAATGGCCTTATTTTTTTATACCTGTTTATCAACTTATTATGTACATCTTTGTTACTAGTAATTTATTTTTTGTAGATTTTACGTATATGTTGACAAATTAGAATTTATTTGCAAAGTGCAATGACGATATATGTTGTTATCTGGTTATACCTTGTTTATTGAAATTTAGATGTCCTGAAGTATTTTAGCTAAATATATTTTCCTTTAGTAATTCATTCTAGTAGTTCCAATATTTTTACTCTTTACAATTCAGTTATATTTGACACATAAAATCAAGGTGAAAAGCGGAACTCTGCAACTCTGCAATTCAGTAGGTTCCAGTTGATGCAATTTTTATCCAGTTGAAAGGCAGGGAGATGCCAGGAGAAAGGACAGAGTAACAGAAAAATGTGCAATTAGCAATCTTATTTTGTTATCGCTGAATTGGCTTATCTGTCAATTACTTATTATTGGATATGATATTCTCTGCTCATATATTCCTCACTTTGAGTTTGAGCATCTTATACGCCAAGCGACACCTAAATCGCATCTTCCATGTATATATGCCTAAATAAATAATCTACCATCTGAAACTTTATTGACTTAGACAATATCCCCCAATTGATTTGAGCAGCAAAGTAACTTCAAAATCCAGAGAAATGCATTAACTGCTATTTTAGCACCTATTTGTTGACATTGTAAAATTAATTCTCACACTTTATAATGAAAATACAAATTTGAATGTAAATTTATGATTCAATATTAATTTGAACACATCACAATTACGTTCAGTAGTTCAAAATTAGTTCTGTTCAAATCAATTCTATCTAATTTCGAAAAAAGCAAAGTCCTTAATCTCCATGCTAGCTTGATACTTTTCTTGAAAGGCAAATCGCAGACAGCCAAGTATCATATCATATTGGGGCTTTCCAAAATTCAATCAAACAGCCAAGACAACATCAACCATTCAACTAAAAAGTCACATACGTACACACACCCGAATAATGAAGTTAGTTAATTTTGAAAGTAAATTTTCATTAAAAAAAAAAAAAAAAACTGCCCTTTATGCAAGACTGTCAAGTTTGATAGGATAATCATAGAAGCTCAGTGTGGATGTACAGTGATTTAGAGTAAATACTCAAATTAGTCCTTCAAAGATTCAAGAGACCTCAAGTTGGTCCTGCTAAAACATCAATTTGGTACCTTAATATTAAAATTAACATCAATTTAGTTAATTAATATATCTTTGGGTACCAGTTTGATTCCTAATTGAGGCTTGTTTTACACTACGAAGAACCATAGTAATATCCAAATCTTTAGAGGACTTTGGACTACCAATTTGATAATTTATTCAATGATCATCACTTGATATAACAACATCAACAATAACCTTTGCATGTAAACAGAAATGCACTAACCGGTTAACTGACTATATAAAGATGAATATTAAATTCTCCTACATATAAACTGCTCTCCTACCACTCAGGTTGTGTGGTTACAAACAGCAGAAATCAAGAAAAACCAAAGCACATCGTTCAGTGATCATTGATCATAAATAAGTCAATAACCAAACCAGGCTGTCTAGAATCAACTTCAATTCCATAAATTTTGACACTAATTTCTATTTATCTTGTTTAAGGGTAATAATATATCTTAATAAGATTGTATTGTTCATGAGCACAATATATTCAGATTCTAGCACACAAATTAAACAAAAAAGCCAAAAAGTAGCAGCAAATTTGCAACGAGCAGTATCACTTCAACAAATGGAGATATACAACATCAGAGAACATTCATTATCACATAACTAAAGATGCAAACTCTGAAAAGGGATATTGCTAAAGCTTTACACAAATTCTACATTGGAAGAATTAGAATCACATTGCTATCAATATTGAGTGTGTCAAGGCAACATCTGATATCACAAGACATATCAATTTAACTTTAACATTAGACAATTTCAACATTTCCATTTGGCAACGCACTCATCTGCAGTGATCTGCCACTGTTTGATGCCAAAAACCGCACAGAGGGTAAGGAAGGATCCGTAACAGATTCAATCTCAAGAAAGTTTAGGTCAACTGCGCCAGATCTCTTCAAACTCAAAACAAAGACAAGTGCAATCCATCCCAACAAGGAAAGTGCCCAGTAATTACTCATCCCATGAATCAAACCCCATGCTATAGCATATCCAACAACAATCCCCGATAAATGGCCAAGAAAACTCGCCTGAGGAACAATGATCGAAGTGAAGATAAGTGATTCAAACGGCGCAAAACTGATAGGAAGAGAAAGAAACCCAAAGAGATCCAACTTGGAAGATGGCTGCTTCACAGAAAGAATTGTCATCCACCCAAAAACAACACAGGAATACCCAACAGCCGTCACTCGGCGAAAATACTCGAGCTTGAACCTTTCAACCAACAAATGATACATTGCCAGAACCAGCACTCCTGATAGAACAACCAACACAAGTGTGTACTGCAAGTAGTACTCAACACCAAGACCCAAGTCACCAAGCTGCTCTACCACCCCAAGACTCCAAAGTGCACTCATATTAAAAACAAGATGAATAACACTAATATGAGAAAAACTAGAAGTAATTATCCTCCAATGATGCCCTTCTAGAGCAGTCTCATAACTCAGACCCACATGTGAATACCCAATATTTTTCTTCTGTATGTAGAACCAAATCATGCTACATATTCCTATGATGCAACTTGTGGCAGGTTTTTCCAAGATCTCATAAAACAAAGGCTTCCCCATTTCTCAAAACCCCCTTCTAAATGCTACAATCAAACAACACGGCACAGTCTATTCAATCCAACGCTCCCAAATTCAAGGTTTTTTTTTTATTTTTTTATTTCAATTCTCAGGAAATCTCAGAAATTAACGAGACCCACCAAATGAAAAATTGCGCATGGGTTCCCAAACACAAAACAGAAACTTTTCTCAAGGGATTGCAAGAGAACAAAGCCAGAAAGGTAGTGTTTTTAACTTGAGGGAGTTTCACGAACAACGCTGAAGAAGTTCAATTGTATGAAACAATAATCGTGGGGTTCTTTCTATTCAGATTCAATAAATGGGTTTTGTGATGAGAGCAATGAAGAATCGAGGTTGAGAAGAATGCTCACCTTGATTGAGGCACCAGAGACAGACGATTCGAGTGTTTGGAAGAATGCTCGCTTGCGTTTTCTGAAGCATGTGCATATTTAACTGCATGTCATTTTTGTCAATTAATGATCTTAAATTTCATGATATGATGGTAGGTGCCTTTTTTAAAGAAATATATATTATTTTTGGATTTTTCTGGTTTAAAAATATTTCTTTAACTTCCTAAAAAAAATCTTTATGTAGTATTTCTTTCCCAAAATCATTTTCCTTAACCACTTATTTGGAGATATACGAACATGAGAATATTTATTCTTATGTTTATAAGATTTACTGTTGGAAATTTTCATAAAATATTTTTGAATATCTTTCATTTTTATGTTTTTATAATTTTTATTTTTTTATACAATTGACACAATTTATATTCTCATGCTAATAGCGTGGGAAAGTTATATTATGATGATGAGGAATTGTTTTCTAACTTTATTATTACTTTTTCATTTTTATTTTAAAAATTTAATAATATTTTTAGGAAGATTAAAAGTTAACCAAACATATTTTTAAAGAATAGCAAAAGGAATAATATTTTTAATTACAATATTTATGAGAATGTGATTCTAGAAAATATAATATGATTTTGTAAAATAAATATTCCTTCAATGATAGATATTATTTATATTTGATTTCTTTGTTTTACATGTAAAAAAGAGGTCATTTTTATTGATGACAAATTTAAATTATGATGTTTAATCATGATTTAATGATGTGTATGATTGGATTTAAAAGAATTAAGAGAAATTTTATGAATGTTGAATAAAGTGTAATGTCATCATTACGATTCAAGGAGGTTGGCCTTGTAGATGAAAGTTATGGAGTATTTGTTTCTCCCCTTAAATCAATCTCCTTACTTTCATTTTTAAGAATCAAATTAACTTCCTATTTTACAAGCATTAAAATGATGTTTTACTTTAATGTTCATGACCTTTATCATGATATTTAATGTGTCATGTCACATTATCAAGTAAATTGGCTTTGTATGGGGAAGCTATGGAGAATATGCTTCTTTCCTTAAACCAATCTCACTACTTTCATCTTTTAAGAACCAAATTAACCTCCTAAAGGTATGCAGATGTTCTTAGTGTGATGATGTCTTGTCTTGAACCAAATATAAATAATAATGTATTTTTTACTTAATTGGAGAGAAATGAATAAACTTAAGTTATCTTTTATAAATACAAAATCTAAATTTCCTTTCTTTCTATTTTTGTTTTAATACAAATTTAAAATTTCTCTTTATTCCATTACTTTCTTCCACCAAATACAACACAAATGCCATTGAGGTGCGATGACTTTTAAATATTTGTTGGGCCATTTTGTTAGTCAAGACTGAATGACTAGTGAAAGTGAGGCCATTGCTTTCTGCAAATCATTTTTTACTTCATGCACTCCATAGGAAACAATAAAGATACCGAATAGATTTCTATTCTATGCTCTTTATTAGTATTATATTCACCTCACTTCCTTTCTCTTACGTCATCGTACCTCATCCGTCCTTCTAGCACTCCATCACATCTCATTTATTTAAAAGATTAGTATACAATAAAGATGAAGGGGTAATTTTTTTTTTATAGGGAAATGTTAACTTGTTAATTTTGTTATAAATACTAGTTGAGAGGATTCAAGATTATAATTTTTTTCTTTTTTTTTAATTATTGAACCAATCTTGTATCTCTTATGATTAAATCCTTAATCCTAATGAATTAGATAATGAGATTTATAAATAGAAATATAGAAAAATTACTCTATCAAAGGTCATGGTTATATTCAGCAAAATTAATTGAAAAATTAGTTGAAAACAAAAATTATCTTATAATTAAAAAACTAGTTGGTAACTAAAAATTTAAAGTTGGTAGTTAAAAATTGAAAAATTAACTTATTAAATTATAGGTGTTTGATAAAATTGACTGTTGAAATAATTGAAAGTGCAAAATGATTGAAAATAATAAAATTATGATTTATTTAAAAATAATAAACAAAAAAATTGATAAATATATTAAAATAAAAAAGGAAGAAAATATAATAAGTTAGAAGATAACATTTTAAAAAATATTAATTTAAGTAACGTTTCAAAAAATATTAAAAAGGAGAAATTATTAAAATACTTATTTATCAAAGAATTAAATGAATTTTTCAATTAATGAAAAAGTTATAAATTAACTGAAATATTTTGTGTTTGGTTAATTATGGGTGCAACAAAACAACCAACCTTAAAACATTCATTTCCTCTAAGCTTTAACCACCAAATTAAGCGTATCAGTGCAATCAAATTAATCTGTTTGTTGTTATCTATAATTCCTTTCATAGCAGCCAGTGTGTCTCTTGATCACTCCCACTAATTAATGTTATTGTACTAGTTGTCCCTTCCTAATGCGAAATTCCGAAGTTCGTCCCATCGAATTGTCCATCAATTTAGATACAAGTTCTGATAATTACTCCCTTCAATTAACACCAAACTTATCGCAACATAATCATGGAACTTGTCTCTGCGTGGTCGCGAATTTTGGTATGCAAGGCAGCCATTTCTGAACAGTTACCATTTCAATTTGGAAAGAAACAATGATAGCTTCAAGGAGAAGTTGAAGAAGTCAGGGAAGGAGGTGAATGAAGCTGCCATGAGAATTGTTTTGGACACTGAGTCATGTAAAAGAGAAGGCTTATATCCTCTTCTTAAATATATTTTAATAGTTCATCCATCACTAAAACAAACAAATAAGGATTAAGAGCCGAACTTAGATGTACACTTATCGTGATAGAAAAATCTCTTGATGTTATCATGTTTTTAAATCTTTTTAATAGTTTAATAGTGATATACTAACAGTATAAAATAGTTTTACATAATCGATATTACTTTTAAAATAATTTTGTAAAAGTTAACAAACTTACATAAACAATTTTTAATTAAATAAGAGGATAAAACTATTTTATACTATGGATGAATAATCTCTTATTTTCTTTTTTCTAAAAGGACCAAAGAAAACAAAATTTAAAAAATAGGAACTTACAAAAATATTTTAAAAGTCGGGAACAAAAATCAAAATTTTAAAATATTTCCACGACTAAAAACACTGTTAACCCTCTGAATGACACCAATATAACATCCATCAGTTTTACTTATATTTTCATAGTGCAATCAACATAGCCTTGCCTGGTAAGCATTATGATGCATCAACACATGATGATATAGAGGTCAGTTAGCTCTTCTTCCACTTGTTTATGTTGAATCTACATTGCAAGGATCCCTCCTTAATCGACATATTTTTCTAACAAGCAGAAATTATGAAACAAGGACTAAATCTGGGGAAGCTCAAAAAAAGGAAGCTTTCATCAAATTCATTACTAAGAATGTGAATATGAGCAAAGCAGATGAATCTATGATGATCACTGGGATAGTGGCTCCACCAGTTGCCGTGGTAGCTAAGAAAACTGGCCAAACTGTGCCACAGTTAAGTGTTATCAAAGCCATCCCTGATGTTGCCTTTGTTCCTGGAGCCACCATTTTGGCTCTCATTGCTATTAAACTCACCAAAAAAATGGCATTCAAGAATATCTCATCCCTTCCTCAAAAAGAAATGATACCCCTTCCTAGCTTCCCCTTTTGATGAAATGTGCATTATTAGTGCCTCATGTTATTTCCATATGAATAATAATTGTGAACTTGAAATTATTGAACAAATATGAATTTTAGTGCCAATTGACCTAAGAAATCACAGGATTCACATCCTATGAATAATAGATACATGCAAATGATATGATCCTATCAGACGGTGCAAATCAGATTTTCTCAAGATTACACAATGTATTTGCTGACATTGCTCGGTTTTGAATACCACAGCACAACCTTTGTGCACCATTGGCTACATTGATTAGTTTTCTTTCACCAGCTGTTGACAAATGACAATGCATAATTAGTTTTCTTTTATCATCTACGTTGAAATTCGATTTGGAACAAGGATATGCCGAGGTCCAATAGGGAAAGAATTTGACAGGTTTTCCTTCATTTGTCCATGTCAACAATTAATTTGAAATGCCTTGAATTTTTTGGAATATAAGGTATAGTTTCATTCAATTACTGACGTAATAGTTCCAACCAATAAATAACAATAAAAACTTCCCCAAAAGAATAGAGTATACTACCATATTCACATAATGTACAATTGATATAATGCCTCTATGAAACAGAGTATAAGACAAATAACCAGAATTTAATAATTACGACAGAAGCATACTGCAACTTGTTGAAGAAATTCTCAATTCCTTCAACTTGTTGAATAACCATTCCAATAGGATTCAGCTTAACCTCTTTGAGGTAGATATCTTCCTTTTTTTCCTGGGGACATTTGACTTCAATATAGAACATGGCATCCAAGTAGAATGCTCATTATGCATAGCATTCTCATGGGGGTCAGGTTCTGAAACTTGAACATCAGAAATGAATTTATCCTCTTCAATGGACTCCTTGGTTCCATCATAATCAATAAAACCATGCCACTCTTCCTTAGCTGCCTGATTTTGTATAAGAACTTCATCCTTGGTCTGCACATAAGAAAAAACCAATATTAAAAATTCACAAAGCAGTGTTTGTAAATAATACACAGAGATTGTTTAATCCTTTAAGCGTAGCAGCTTAGTAGTTGGATGCTTGAGGCCAGGATAGTTAAAATTTTTGTTATTAATTAAAATTTTCAAACAATAATTGCAGGCTTGCATCAAATATCATTTAACAAGTAAATCCAGTCATAGGGAATGAGGATTGCAATTTCATACCCAAAAGTGCCTCCAGTTCCAGGTAGTAATATGAAATGCAAATAAGTATTACATGACATTAGTAAGAGGATATGGCAACTATTAAAACAAGAAAATGACATGGCAGGGATACAAACATGAGAATCCATATATACAATTTCTAAATATTCATATGCACACAATTATTTATGAAACAGTTTTAAATTTTAAAATAAAGTTAATACACATGAAAACTATATCACAACCACCAAGGATATTCCTTTGAAAAAACATCGAATTGAGCATCTCAATTTCTCAACGTGCTAGAAATTGGATAACATGGAAATAATACAGGACAATCTATAACCGAATTTCAGTCAACATGAATTACACATTTGTGATTGGTTAAGAACAAAATGCTTATGTAAATTTAGATCAAAGAGTTTAGTAACGTATCAATTTGAACTGAATTTCACTCTACACAAGCTAACTAAACCACGTTCTACCTTTCCCCAACTCTTATCTGATTTTTACAAAGCTGCTCTAACCTTGTTTTCCGTTTCTTGATGCAAAACATACAGATCTGCTCACTATGGCCTATGCTCTCTCTATAACCCTATTCTAATAGACCCCACTCCATCCTACACAAACAAATGGAACCCCAAAATGCTGATACCCAGATCATTGATTTCTTTACCAGATTAAATGTTTTTCCAACAATCCCAATTTCATTTGAGTTTCACGTAGAGTCTAAATTCTCATTGCAGAGCCTCCTAATTCTTGAAATATAGCTGTATATGAGCCATGTCTGAGATGTGTCACTAAGGACCCAAATCAAAGGAAATGCAAGCATATGCAACAAGTGGCCATATCCATAGGTCACATTGACCAATGATATGACACTACCTTCCATATTCATGCTTCACGGGAGAACTACAACAGAAAATCTACCTTGAAACACGACCATAATTACTGAAGAAAAATAATTTTGACATTGACCAATCAACATCTTCAAGTTCAAGCAACAATATGATTTATAAAGAACAACTGAACAAGTTCCATCCACCAAGCAATATTAAAAATATTCTCAAAAAAGAAGAAGTTATGTGGCATCTCAATCATTGTGAATAACTCCCTTCAAGGATGGTACAAGCAATTACAAAAACCAAAAGCATAGGGCAAGCAATGGAAAATTCTATTATTACATAGATACCAAATGTCAAGCATAACCCACATACACAATCAATATATGACAGGAAAATAGCATAACCCACATAACAAATTCTTGTGTTTGTGTATAAAGCTTACATCTTTCAATGGATCATCAAGCTCAGGCCTATCAGTGGTTTCAATACAGGGAATCATCACTTCATGACTAGCTGATGCATTTCCAGTCATAAGTAGATCTCCCATGTGAAACTCGGATTGAAGCTGAGATGAGAAATGAGGAAAACTAAATGGTAATGTGTTTCCATTACTGGTGAAAGTGGAATCAAAATGATTAAATCCATCAGATGGACCATGCATGCTCAATTGAGCTATAGAACAAAACTTTCCACAACTTTCACTTGTCACCGTGTCGATTCTAGTTTTTAATTGCTGAACTTGTGACTGTAGAGCTTCAATCTTCTGAATGATCTCATTCAAGGATTTATCAACATTTCCATACTCTCTAGAAGACCACTCATCATTCAGCTTGAATTCCTTGTTACTATCATTGACACCTCCTGATATCAAATAAAACAGAATGTAGAATTAGAAATTTAGAACCCTCGTGGAAATGAACGAGTAAAACCTGTTTCCAAAAGAAAGGTCAAATACTTATAATTATAAGGTAATACGAGAAAATCAAGAGGAAAAACTGTGCATTGAATTCTTTGTTCTTGTTTAATCCACAATTAATTTTATGGTGAGATAATTTTTGCCAGTTATATAAATAACAAACACAGCACCATGTCTATTACTGCTACTCACCTATACCAACATCACAATTGTCTTTCGAAACAGCAGTACAATCTGTTTTCTCTGGAAAAAGACAAAAGAAAAAACTTATAAAACAAAAAGATACCAATATAAATACTATAACAAATAAAGAAATGGCATACCATAATAGGAGAATAAACTATGGTTAGACATGTATGATTCTATATCACACTGCTCTTCAACTCTTTTTCTTTTGTTCCTCTTCATAACTTTATTTCTATGCATCCGATCAGATATAGGGATGGATTTGATATTAGAGTCTTCTAATGTAAAGTGTGCAAAATCAAGCTGCTTTGTGTAGTTGTATGCTGCAAGCTCTTTCTCATATTTACGTGCTTGAGACTGAAGTTGCTTCATCTGCAATTCAATCCACTTACAGCGCCATGAAATGGGGTGTATGAACCTCCTCCAATGACTTGTCAAACTTTTTGTCATCCTTTGCTTTCTGAAAAATACATCACAATAGAGTAAATTGTAAAAAAATACAAATAATTGGCATTCAAATCAAACACATCACAAACTTTAATCATGTAAAAAAAATGACATTCAAAATCTTATTTTAGAGCTGACTGTATTACTCATATCAAAATAGAATTTATATAGTGTCAATCTTAAAATGCATCCCCCTAGTATAAGTTGTGCTGACTTTCAGAGGTATTTTTCAATTAAGACAAGAACAAGAAACTGATATAGATCAGAGTTAGGAAGATAGCTGTAATGCACATTCATTATGCATGTGACAAGATTTAGTAAATCTCTATTTCAGGGAATAAATTTAAGGTAAATCGGTGTCAAGAAAAATATACAAATATCCAACTTAACAACCTGAATTTGTTGTATAGACTACAAGACAAACAATTAGACATTGATACATGAAGCACAAGGTTCACCATTTGAATAATGCAATTTGATCCAATGCATGCTCTCAGTCTTCTGAACAGTAACTTTGAATCAATAATGGCTATGAATCATCACAACCATGTTTAAACAGTTGACTTTCTTTCACAGGAAGTAAGGGCAATGAGATAAAATGGAGTGTAGGCCCATGTTTAGGGTGGCCAAAAAACCAAACTCAATTGAACTGGTGTAAAATAAAATAACTGAACTTTTTTCAATAAAAACTGAACTGAACTGTTGTTCAGTTCAGTTTTTAAAAACCAAACTGCTTCTAAACGAACTGCTGAACTGAACTGAACCATTACTTAAGATATTGAGAGAGAAAAAAAACACCAGACACTCAGATCAGGCCTCACTCTTCACTCTACACCTACGCTCAGCTCACCCTTCAAGTCTGAATAACCTTCAAACTTAAACAAACAGAAGTCAAGTTTTGTTTACCTCTACTGAGATACAAGAAAGAAAATATTGTAGGCAAGGAAAATTTCAGAGTTATGGTTTCGTCAATACATCCAAAACTAATTTAATTTTGTATCCTTATGGTTATAATTATTTATTTTCATGCTTGTATGTTGTAGTTGCTTGTCTCTTTTAAGCTTTCTTCTTTCTTTTCTTTATGTTCTAAATGAAAATATTCCCTGTACTTTGTCTCTTTATAGCTTTATTTTTGTTCTTGATCTCTGCTTCAAAGAGTAGTTTAATAAAATATTCCTATAATAACCTATTTAGCATGAGTTTGTTGTTGCCTGTTGAAATTCAGATAAAACAACTGATTTAGATAGGCTGGATCCAGACATTGGATGGATTTCTCCAATAATAACCTATTTACCATTACACTTTTTCTTTTGCGTGTTTCAGCATACGGTTGTCATTTTCTACATTGTTGCCTCTAGTCAAGACTCAAGAACTCTAGCAAGAAGAAATTGGTGTCTCGCACCCTTTAGCATGAGCAAGCTTTCCATTCAATAAACTATTCCTATAATAACCTATAAACCAGTGATCTGCAGCACTTCCGAAACAACATCAAATAATTACCTCCATGATACAAAACTGATGCTTTACTCTTCATTCATTTATGAACAGACCATCAAATTATTTCCCTACATCAAACTAGGGAAAATTTTCACACCAGCACCAGAAAAAATAAAGAAAACGTGAGAGTGGGATTGCTGAAGTATGAAAAATTAGAAGTCAAGAACAAACCAGCAAATTGAAAGATAAACCAAATATCCAATCACTCAGTCAAACATATAAGGTTGGTCCAGTGGTTGGGGAAGGATGAAGGGAAAAGGGAGGGGGGGAGAGATAGCGGGTTTGAATACCCCCAAATGACATTTCTAACAAAACTAACAAACAATATTTTGCAATAAAAAAAATTAAAAAAAAAAAAAAACTCCAATCACTCAGTCATCAAAGAAAACACCAAACCCAACCATACCAGTACACATCACACTTTGGTGGTTGGGGGTGAGAAGACCAAGTGAGCTCCACGGTAACTGTTGCAACTTTCTAATTTACCTTGTTTATATGAAGAAGAAGAAGAAGATAGAAGGGCCAAAAAAATGAAGTAGTTACTAATGCCATCTAATCTAGATAATCAACTTTCACAATAAAGTATACAGGTCTATAGCTTCCCTGTGAACTGGAAAAAATAAGCATTCTACACAAAGGGAAGAGGTAACAGTTTTCAGTTTTTTATTTTTTATTTTCTTCCATTTCTGCATTTTGTAAAAAGAACAGATGCCTGAAACAATTCAAAACGAAACATACCTTCCTTGGCATGATTCGAACCGATCATCACACTTTGATGAGGATGGATCGTCAAAATGCTTTCGTGATTCAACTTCAGTATCACTAAAGGATGCGGCATTCTCGGTGCCAGCTCCTGTATCACCAAAAGAACTGGAACACTCGGGAGCATCCTCACAAGAATCTTCCATCAGAGAAGCTTTCCCCAAATTTGAGCACCCGATGATATCAACTTCCACATCCTCCTCTCCACCAGAAGAAGGAATTTGTTTGATCGGCACTGTTTCCACGCCATAAGCATCGTCACCCATGTGGACTTTAACAGGCACAAGAACCTTTTGTCTGGAAAATGCAAGGGCATTTATCTTCTCATGGTGGCTTTTCAGCTCTAAATTTAGGCCCATTTTCACAAATCACTCAAATTCACTGCTCAAAGAACATGAAAAGGCCACCATATCATAACTGAAAACACATAAATCACAAGTTTCCTCAAAAAACAAGAAACACCACAAACCAATAGCACACAAGCTATTTCTTTCACTTCGATCTGTGACATTCTTATATTTTCATTAAAAAAATATATAACAAAAAACTACTACATTCTTCATATAAAGCAAGCACAAGAACATGATAACGATTTGTCTTGTCATGAACTATATAGTAATATACCAAACAATTTACCAAGCATAGCATAGTAACCATAGACACAAAACAAATTTTGATGCATACACTTATGACAATCAAATGAATAATTCCAAGACTGATTAATCATATACTAAAAAGATAATCTCTTTTCAATTCTTGGAGTGAAAAAAAATAGAACCAACAAACTCAAAGGGCAGAACGTGCTAAACAAATTTTAGTTCTCACTACTCAAACAGAAAAACAACAAATTCAAAAATATAATACCTGCCGTAGCTTCAGATTATTCAGAAGCTAATAACCACTCATCAGATTATTAAGAAAACAATCTAGCGTTTGAAAAAGAATTAGTCTTACCCACGAACCAAAAGTCTGGTTTTTCTGCTGGGATGAGAGAAAAGAGAAGAATTTTGAAAGACCCAGTAACCGAAACACTCTTATTAATAATAATAACAATTTCTTATTAATAAATGGTATAAAAAAAAATTTCTTTCTGAAAAGTCTGGACTTTGTTTGGTTTGGTTCCCGTTGGGCGTTGGCCCTTCAAATTTGGAAACAAAAACTGACTATATTGTGAGTCAACTTATGAATAGAAGTGCATTCCAATTTTTTTCTTTCTTTACTTTTTTGAATTAAAATAGTAATTAAAATTGGAATTTGTCTTTTTCTTCAATGATAATTGATAATCATGATAAAAAAAATTCAAAAGATAAGATTGATTTAGGAATATAAGACATACGTTGTGGGAAGTTCTCCGCAGCAGATTGTTGATAGAGCTCCAGTTTCCTTGGTGCTTTTGAATTGAGAATTTTAATCTTTGGTTTCGTTTTGTTGTTTCTAATCGCTTTCTACCAAAAAATAGAAATAAAAAATAAAGGAACCGTGAAGTGAAAGGGATAAAGTGAAAAAAGCACCTGTGAGAGTGACACAATAGATACACTGATACATATACACCAAACAGATATTTATTTGGATGATATTAAGGTTAATATGGTATTCAATCTAGAATCTTCGGTTTATTATAAAATTAAATATGGATTGATTTGCACCGATTTCATGTATATCAGGATAAAGGAGGAAGTGAATAATTTTATATAAATAAATTATTACTACTATATTTGAACACATGTATTGTAAAGAATAAATGTTTGTTTTATATAACTGAAATTTATAATTGATAATATATAAATTATATTCTGAATAAAATTTATAATAAATAAATAATTATTTTCAACATATAAATTATATTTTAAATTTATAATAACTAATTTCTATGTCATACATCGTCATTTTAATTATTGATAATTTCTTTTAAAAAATTTAAA
>PYAF01004757.1:1951971-1974592 GCA_007407185.1 Glycine tomentella
AATTCTTCATTAGTTAATTTTTAGAAATTCATCAATATAGTTTCTTTAAAAAATGAAATAACATCTATAAATTAATTAATGAAAAACTCATTTTAACTTATGAAAAAGTTTATTTCATTTTTTTCTTCTTATTATCTTTTTCTAAAAATATTCTAGAAAGACTTACATCCAAACAGACTCTTAGAGTAATTATCTTGAATGAAGATTTTTTTAATTGTTATTCTAAGTATTTTAAGAGATAAAAAAAAACTCTTATTTATATAAATTAGAATCAGAATAATTATCTGAACACTCTTATTTTTAAGAGTTTTTTTTTTATCTCTTAAAATACTTACGATATTATTTAAAAGTGAGAACTGAGCATAAAAAAAAGATTTACGATATAATGACCTCTAAACTAAAAAAAAAAATTCAGTCAAAGCTCAGTGAACCAAAATTAATGTAAATTTAATTGAATCATTTGATACCACTGAATTATATATTCTCATACCTCCGAAGGGCCAGCATCAATATAAAATCCAATAATTGGTGAGAACTCCTTCCCGCATCCCTGCATGAATAAAAAAAAAATAGAAAAAAAGAGAGAGAAGAATCAATGTCCCAAACAATTTGAAAAATTATGCTACAGGAAAGAAACATTACTGATTCTAGCAACTGACAGAAACAGTGAAGTCCTATATCCTATGCTTAACATTTCTATGGTCTGCATACATAATAATAGGGAGACCATAAACAAATTCTATATTGGAAGAATTAGAATCACATTGCTATCAATATTGAGTGTGTCAAGGCAACATCTGATATCACAAGATATATCAATTTAACTTTGACATTAGACAATTTCAACATTTCCATTTGGCAATGCACTCATCTGCATTGTTCTGCCACTGTTTGATGCCAAAATCCGCAGAGGGTAAGGAAGGATCCGTAACAGATTCAATCTCAAGAAAGTTTAGGTCAACCGCGCCAGATCTCTTCAAACTCAAAACAAAGACAAGTGCAATCCATCCCAACAAGGAAAGTGCCCAGTAATTACTCATCCCATGAATCAAACCCCATGCAATAGCATATCCAACAACAATCCCCGATAAATGGCCAAGAAAACTCGCCTGAGGAACAATGATCGAAGTGAAGATAAGCGATTCAAATGGCGCAAAACTGATAGGAAGAGAAAGAAACCCAAAGAGATCCAATTGGAAGATGGCTGCTTCACAGAAAGAATTGTCATCCACCCAAAAACAACAGAGGAATACCCAACAGCCGTCACTCGGCGAAAATACTCAAGCTTGAACCTTTCAACCAACAAATGATACATTGCCAGAACCAGCACTCCTGATAGAACAACCAACACAAGTGTGTACTGCAAGTAGTACTCAACACCAAGCCCAAGTCACCAAGCTGCTCTACCACCCCAAGACTCCAAAGTGCACTCATATTAAAAACAAGATGAATAACACTAATATGAGAAAAAGTAGAAGTAATTATCCTCCAATGATGCCCTTCTAGTGCAGTCTCATAACTCAGACCCACATGTGAACACCCAATATTTTTCTTCTGTATGTAGAACCAAATCATGCTACATATTCCTATGATGCAACTTGTGGCAGGTTTTTCCAAGATCTCACAAAACAAAGGCTTCCCCATTTCTCAAAACCTCCTTCTAAATGCTACAATCAAACAACACAGCACAGTCTATTCAATCCAACGCTCCCAAATACAAGGTTTTTTTTCCTTTCAATTCTCAGGAAATCTCAGAAATTAACGAGACCCACCAAATGAAAAATTGCGCATGGGTTCCCAAACACACAACAGAAACTTTTCTCAAGGGATAGCAAGAGAACAAAGCCAGAAAGGTAGTGTCTTTAACTTGAGGGAGTTCACGAACAACGCTGAAGAAGTTCAATTGTATGAAATAATAATCGTGGGGTTCTTTCTATTCAGATTCAATAAATGGGTTGATAGAAAAATAAATCCTTAATTATGAAAATCATGGCACAATAAAATCTCATAAACATTGTATTATTCGTTAAAAAAATTTTAAACAAATAATATGTAAATGTTTATATGGATAGTGATTTATCTTTGATCTTTCAACCCATAGCCTTATTTTATGAGATTTAGTCCTTTTCATTTAAATTACTCCTTATTTTTTAAGGATATTCTTTAAATGAAAAAGAAAAAAGTTTGATTTAATATATTGAAAATCATAATCTTATATATAATATTTATTATTAGATTAATAAATTTTTATTAAATCTAATTGATTTAAGTATTTATCCATTTATTCTATATTTATTTAAAAATATATTTAAATATATTTAATTGATAGTTTAACTTACTTAATATATATTAAATAGTATAATATAATACAATATTTAATCTAAAATGGGTTTTGTGATGAGAGCAGTGAAGAATTGGGGTTGAGAAGAATGCTCACCTTGATTGAGCCACCAGAGACCGACGATTCGAGTGTTTGGACGAATGCTCGCTTGCGTGTTCTGAAGCATGTGCATATTTAACTGCCTACCATTTTTGTCAATTAATTATCTTAAATTTCATGATGATATGATGGTAGGTGCCTTTTTCGATAAATATGTATTATTTTTGAAATTTTAATTTAAAAAATATTTCTTTAACTTCCTAATAAAAATCTTTATGTAGTATTTGTTTCCCAAAATATCTTCTTTTACCACTTATTAGAAGAAATACGAACATGAGAATATTTATTCTTATGTTTAGTAAGATTTACGGTTGGAAATTATCTTAAAATAATTTTGGATATCTTTCATTTTTATGTTTTCATATTTTTATTTTTTTTATATAATTTACACAATTTGTATTCTCATGCTAATAGCGTGTGGGAAAGTTGTATTATGATGATGAGGAATTGTTTTCTAACTCTATTATTACTTTATATTTTTTATTTTAAAAATTTTAAAATATTTGTAGGAAGATTAAAAGTTAACCAAACATAATTTTAAAGAATAAAAAAAGGAATAATATTTTTAATTACAACATTTATGAGAATGTGATTTCAGAAAATATAATATGATTTTGTAAAATAAGTATCCCTTCAATGATAGATATTATTTATATTTTATTTTACATGTAAAAAATATGTTATTTTTATTGACGAAAAATTTAAACTGTGATTATTTAATAATAATGATTTAATGATGTGTATGGTTGGATTTAAAAGAAATAAGAGAAATTTTATGAATGTTGAATAAAGTGTAATGCCATGATTATGATTCAAGGAGGTTGGCCTTGTAGATGAAAGTTATGGATTGTTTCTTCCCTTAAATCAATCTCCTTACTTTCATCTTTTAAGAATCAAATTAACTTACTATTTTACAAACATTAAAACGATGTTTTACTTTAACGTTCATAACCTTTATCATGATATTTAATGTGTCATGTCACATTATCAAGTAAATTGGCTCTCTATGGGGAAGTTATGAAGAATATGCTTCTTTCCTTAAACCAATCTCACTACTTTCATCTTTTAAGAACCAAATTAACCTCCTAGAGACATACAGATGTTCTTAGTGTGGTGGTGTCTTCTCTTGAGCCAAATACAAATAATAATGTATTTTTTACTTAATTGGAGAGAAAATGAAAAAAATTAAGTTATCTTTTATAAATACAAAATCTAAATTTCCTTTCTTTCTATTTTTGTTTTAATACAAATTTAAAATTTCTCTTTATTCCATTACTTTCTTCCACCAAATACAACACAAATGCCATTGAGGTGCAATGACTTGTAAATATTTGTTGTTGGGTCATTTTGTTAGTCAAACCTAAATGACTAGTGAAAGTGAGGCTATTGCTTTCTGCAAATCATTTTTTTCTTCATGCACTCCATAGGAAACAATAAAGATGCCGAATAGCGAATAGATTTCTATGCTGTTTATTAGTAATATATTGCACCTCACTTCCTTTCTCTTACGTCATCGCACCTCATCTGTCCTGATAGGCTTTAGCACTCCGTCACTTCTCATTTATTTAGAAGATTAGTATACAATAAAGATAGGGATGACAAAATAGGTCTGGCCCGACGGGTCAGTCCATTTAATCCACCAAAAAGGTGGGTCGGGTTAAAACTGTCAATCCATTATATGAAACGGGTTGGGCCAACCCAACCCACCAAAAGGCGGACCAACCCGGTGGGCCAAGCCCGAGAGATATCATTTTAATTTTTCATTTTTTTTGTGATTTTGATAGTCCAAGTCTGGCCCAATGGATTAAAAGTATTTTTATTATATGGAAGTGGAGTAGTGGACCAAGTCCAGCACAGCAGGAGAGAGAAAGTAGCTCCTTAGTTTGAAGTTTCCACTTTCCACGCACCCATGGACGGCTTCCAGTGACCAGTTCTAGGACCTTCCTATTTCTACTTCTCTCTCATCTCACCGGCTTCCACTTCCAGGGACCACGAATCTTTCATTCTTCCTTGTTCGTTCCTTCAATTCGACACTGGATCTTCCGTTCTTCCTTGTAGCACCGGCGCCGGCATCCGTACCAGACCTCGATTTGCTTCACCCGCACCTCTATCGTTCTAGGTATAACTTACTCTAACTTCCTCTCATTACGACTTTTTTAAGAGTTTTGTCTTTGTTTAGTTTCATGATCGAGGAGCTGAGGCCAGAGCTGCATCTGGACATAAGTAGTAAAAGTATTATAGAATAGAAAAAGTTTGTTCTTTTTGTGATTGTTTTGTCTTGTCTTTTGTGAAAAGGTCAATTACTATGATTTTGCTCTACTATGAAAACTGAAAACCCTGGCTGGATTTGCATACGAATTGCAACAAACATGAATTCAATCACTTGTACCTTCTTGTATCTTTGCTGATCTTATTGAATTTTCATAAAAAATGCTTCCAGTTGATTGTCTTTGTCTGATAATGATATCTTTCTTAATTCAAGCTTTCTTGATGCTTCATCAAAAAATAAATATGGTTATCCATGTCTAACTTTATCTTGAATTGGAATTGTAACATTTATTGTATGTAAATTGATTTTCTGTAGTGCTTTTAAATAGTTGTCCCAAATTTTAATATGGATTCTAAGACTGTGAATGAGAAAGATGTTGAAAATTTTGAAGTGTCTATTGAATTATCTCAAGCTGATGAACCAACCAAGAAGAAACAAAAAGCAACAAGTTCAAAATGTTGGAACTTTTTCACTAAGATAGAAATGGGTGATGATAGGATAGAAAAAGCAGAGTGTAAGGCCTGTAAAACAAAGTATAAAATTGGGGGTAAAGCATATGGGACATCTCGCTTAAAGCGTCATATCTCAAAGTGTAAGGGAATTAAATTTGAAGATGTTTGTCAAATGATGGTAGACTTACAAGGAAAATTGAAGTCTCAGAAGTTAGATCAAATGGTGTCACGTGAGATGTGTGTTGCTGCAATCATTTAGCATGATTTGCCATTTAAGTTTGTTGAGTATAAAAAGATTAGAAGTTGGATTAAGTATTTGAATCCTGATGCACTCTCTATTTCTAGGAATACTGTAAAATCTGATGTCCTAAACATTTACAAGAGAGATAAGGAGAAGCTAAAAAAGAAGATGGCTAGTATTCCAAATAGAATATGTTTAACTTCTGATTTATGGACCTCTTGTACCTCTGAGGGTTACATATGTTTAACTGCTCATTTTGTTGATGTTGATTGGAAGTTAAACAGTAAAATTCTTAATTTTTGTCATATGCCTCCTCCTCACATTGGATTTGACTAGGCTTCAAGGGTATTTCAATTTTTGAAAGATTAGAAAATAGAGCAAAAAGTTTTTCTCTCACTTTAGATAATGCATCCGCCAATGATAACATGCAAGACATTTTGAAAAATGATCTTGGAACAAGTGGTTGGTTATTATGTGATGGAGATTTTTTCATATTCATTGTTCTGCACATATTTTGAATCTTATTGTTCAAGAAGAATTAAAAGTGGCTAGTGACGCCTTGCATAAAATTAGAGAGTGTGAAATATGTGAAGGGATTGGAGGGTATGATGATAAAGTTTAAAGAATGTATTCAACAGCTTGGCCTTGAGTCTGATGGGAGGCAATTGTGTTTAGATGTTCCCACTAGATGGAATTCCACTTACATAATGCTTTGTAGTGCTCTCAAATATCAACGGGCATTTGGAAATTTTCAATCAAATGATCCTAATTACAAGTGGTGTCCTTCAATAGATGAGTGGAGAAGAGGAGAACAAATTTTTGAGTTCTTGTTACCATTCTATGATACTACAAATTTGATTTCGGGCACTTCTTATCCTACCTCTAACTTATATTTCTTGCAAGTTTGGAAAATTCAGCGTGTTCTTATTGAGAGTTTACAAAGTCAAGATGAGGTTATAAGGAGTATGGGGAAAATGATGATGATGAAGTTTAAGAAATACTGGGATTAGTATAGCACCATTCTTGCATTTGGAGCAATTCTTGATCCACGTATTAAGTTTACTTCATTGAGTTATTGTTACTCAATAACTGATGAATCTACTTGTGAGGAAAAGATTCAACATGTGCGAACAAAGTTATACATGCTCTTTGAGAGGTATTCAAACCAAGTAACATTAATAATGTTGCCTCTATTCAGAATCTTCAACCAAGACCCCAGACTAGTTCTTCAACCATGTCAAAGGAACTAAAGGGAACAAATCAAAGAATGTTTGGTGTAAGTACATGCTTATTAATTATTATTGTTATGTTATTATATAAGTATTTACTTTTTTGTGTTGTCTACTTCATTGATTTTATTTTATTTTTTTGTGTTCAACTTGTCATATGTAATAGGAACTAAAAATGCATAATAGTCAACTTGCTTCTAAAGTTGGAAAGTCACAACTTGATGTTTATTTGGATGAGCCAAACTTGGATTTTGTGTACTATGAAGAGTTGATGTGTTGCAATAGTGGAGGGATAGTTATAATCGCTTTCCAGAATTATCCATAATGGCTCGTGATGTGTTGAGCATTCCTATTACTACAGTGGCTTCTGAATCTGTTTTTAGCATTGGATCACATGTTATAAACAAGTATAGAAATTCTCTCTTGTCAGAAAATGTCGAAGCCTTGTACTCGTAGTTGGCTGCATGGGTTTGTTGAGAATGGTAGTTTCTTTAATTTCGTAATTTCACATTGCTAATTAATTTTCTTTTAAATCATCATTATTCATTAGCTAATTTTACTTTTTATTTTTTTGTTATAATTTGTAGCTAAAGATGATGAGGATGACTTTTGTGCTTTAAACATGGATCCAACTGTTTCCAAGGGATCAAATACAATAACTATTGAAGATGTTTTGATGCAACTACTTCAATTTAATTATTTTGCATTTTGGAAGTTGTAATGTTTCTAATTTGTTTATTCGCAAATTTTAAATTTAATGTATGGATGTTGCTTTGCTAACTTTATTATAATGTATTAATCTAGTATCAGACTATGAGTAATTGCAAATATTGAAACTGGAATATTTTGGGGCGCATAATTTGTTGCCTAAAGACTTGATACGATTAAAGGTCCTCAGACATTTTGTGATTTCAAGTTCTCCTTCCATTATTAATGTGATTGACCAATTAGTGTTACTGACTGTTTTCTTCATTCTTTATTGGTTTCAGTGGATCACTTGTGAAACCATGGCTGATAATAGTAATTTTATATTTAGTGCTTGATGAATTCTATTTATAATATATTGATATATTCAGGAGTTCTAAGTGCTGGTGGATTTAATCCATAATCTTGATGGTCTAAAATTCCTCTACTAGTTATATTTCACACTCGCATGCACTTTACTCGAATAAAATGCCTTAAACACCAAAATCACTAGCACTTCACATTGAGGAGTCTCTTTGCTCCATGTTTTCACTTTACATTCATCATGTATCATATCCAAAACTCCATGCATATATAGAAACATAAATTAATTACATTGTTATAACTTATAACAAATTAATTACATTTTTTAAAATAATTTTTTGGCTTTTAAAAAAAAATAACTTCTTTTTTATTTTTTTGGTGGGCTGGCCCGCTAACCCACTCCAAAGTGGGGCGAACTAGCATTTTCAATCCACATTGTAAAAGTGGGCTAGTCCGGTCCGACCCACTTTTTTGGTGGGTTGGGCAAACCTAGCCCGTTTTGGGTGGACTGATCCATTTTGTCATCCCTAAATAAAGATGAATGGGATAATATTTTTTTATAGATAAACATTAATTTGTAAATTTTGTTATAAATATTATTCGAAGGATTTGAGATTGTAATTTCTTTTTCTTTTTTATTTTTTTCTAATTACTGACCTAACCTTATATCTCTTATAGTTACTTTCCTTAATCCTAATGAATTAGATAATGAGACTTATAAATAAAAATATGGGAAAAATTACTCTATCAAAGACCATGGTTATGTTCAACAAAATTAATTGAAAAACTAATTGAAAACTGAAAAAACTACCTCAGTTGAAAAATTAGTTGGTAACTAAAAGCTTAAAGTGGATAGTTAGAAACTAAAAAATTCGCTTATTAAATTAAAAGTGTTTTATAAAATTAACACTTAAAATAGCTGAAAGTATAAAATGATTGAAAATAATAAAATTATTATTTATTTAAAAATAATAAACAAAAAATTGACAAATATATTAAGATAAAAAAAGAAGAAAATATAATAAGTTAGAAGATAACATTTTAAAAAATACTACTTTAAGTAATATTCAAGAAAATATTAGAAATTATTGAGAAATTACTAAAAGACTTGTTTACAACATAGTCAAATGAATTTTTTAAATAATAAAAAAGTTATAAATTAATTGAAATATTTGTGTCATATATTAAAAGATACGCGAACTAAATTTGGAATATTTTCTTAACGTCAAGGTTCAAACTTTAATGTTTGGTTAATTATGGGTGCAACAAAACAACCAACCTTAAAATATTCATTTCCTCTAAGGTTTAACCACCAAATTAAGCGTATCAGTGCAATCAAATTAATCTGTTTGCTGTTATCTATAAATCCTTGCATAGCAGCCAGTGTGTCTCTTGATCACTCCCACTAATTAATGTTCTTGTACTAGTTGTCCCTTCCTAATGCGAAATTCCGAAGTTCGTCCCATCAAATTGTCCAACAATTTAGATACAAGTTCTGATAATTACTCCCTTCAATTAACACCAAACTTATCGCAACATAGTCATGGAACTTGGTCTCTGGGTGGTCGCGAATTTTGGTATGCAAGGCAGCCATTTCTGAATAGTTACCATTTCAATTTGGAAAGAAACAATGATAGCTTCAAGGAGAAGTTGAAAAGTCAGGGAAGGAGGTGAATGAAGCTGCCATGAGAATTGTTTTGGGCACTGACTCATGTACAAGAGAAGAGAAGGCTTACATCCTCTTAAATATATTTTGATAGTCCATCCATCACTAAGACAAAGAGATAAAGACTAAGAATCGAACCTTGATGTATATTTACCGTGATAGAAAAATCTCTTGATATTATTATATTTTTTATTTTTTAAATAGTTTAATCATGATATACTAACACTATAAAATAATTTTATAAAAGTTAACAAACTTACATAAACAATTTCTAATTAAATTTGAGTATAAAACTATTTTATACTATTGGTACATAATCTCTTTTTTTTTCTTTTTTCTAAAAGGATTGAAGAAAACAAAGTTTAAAAATTAGGAACTAACAAAAATGTTTTAAAAGTCGGAAACAAAAATCAAAATTTTAAAATATTTCCACGACTAAAAACACTGTTAACCCTTTAAATGTCACCAACATAACATCCATTAGTTTTACTGATACTTTCATAGTGCAATCAACATGGCCTTGCCTGGTAAGCATTATGATGCATCAACACATGATGATATAGAGGTCAGTTAACTCTTCTTCCACTTGTTTGTGTTGAATCTACATTGTAAGGATCCCTCCTTAACTGACATGTTTCTCTAACAAGCAGAAATATTATGAAACATGGACGAAATCTGGGGAAGCTCAAAAAAAGGAAGCTTTCATCAAATTCATTACTGAGAATGTGAATATGAGCAAAGTAGATGAATCTATGATGATCACTGGGATAGTGGCTCCACCAGTTGCGATGGTAGCTAAGAAAACTGGCCAAACTATGCCACAGTTAAGTGTTATCAAAGCCATTCCTGATGTTGCATTTGTTCCTGGAGCCACCATTTTAGCTCTCATTGCTATTAAACTCACCAAAAAATGGCATTCAAGAATATCCCATCCCTTCCTCAAAAAGAAATGATACCCCTTCCTAGCTTCCCCTTTTGATGAAATGTGCATTATTAGTGCCTCATGTTATTTCCATATATATATGAATAATAATTGTGAACTTGAAATTATTGAACAAATATGAATTTCAGTCCCAATTGACCTGAGAAATCACAGAATTCACATCCTATGAATAATAGATACATGCAAGTGATATGATCTCATTAGACAGTGCAAATCAGATTTTCTCAAGATTACACAATGTATTTACTGACATTGCTCGGTTTTGAATACCACAGCACAGCCTTTGTGCACCATGGCTACATTGATTAGTTTTCTTTCACCATCTGTTGACAAATGACAATGCAGAATTAGTTTTCTTTTATCATCTACGTTGAAATTCGATTTGGAACAAGGATATGCCGAGGTCCAATATGGAAAGAATTTGAAAGGTTTTCCTTCATTTTGTCCATGTCAAAAAATAATTTGAAATGCCTTGAATTTTTTGGAATATAAGGTATAGTTCCATTCAATTACTGACTTAATATTTCCAACCAATAAATAACAATAACAACTTCCCCAAAAAAATAGAATATACTACCATATTCACGACGGAGTCTAGCATATGCAAGTGAAACATCTTTTTCGTATGATGCGTGAGAAATTTGGACCGTTGGATGTTAATTTCACGTTTTTCCATAATGTAATTCTACAGTTATTACCGGTTGTACAAGAGTTTACTTTTGACTTTTCATTTTGCACCCTTCCGTTCGGATATACAACACCATTTATGGTTTCTTCCTAGCAACCAAATGTATATATCACAACCAGTGATCCAATGGTTCCAACAAACTCTAAAAAAATTCATTATATGGTTCCAACAAACTCTAAAAAAATTCATTATTCTCTCTCCTAAAACAATTTTTTTTTCAGTTGTGAAAAAATAAGAATATTGCACTTCCAATTTGTGAATAACAATATTTATACTCAATTTTTTCTACTTTATTATTTTTATTTATGTAAGCAAATACATTTGCTTTATTTTTATTTCCATTTTTCACATTTATTTTCTACAAATTTAATTGTAGCTCTCTTGAGAGTATGGCAGTACCATAATTTCTTGTGGAAATTGCCATGTTATTTTTTTATCTCCTAACACAAAAATCATTCATTCTTTTTTTTTGTCACACTCCACAATACAAATATTTTATATTTAATCTTTATTTATTTAATATTTTCTTCCTGTTATCCATTTATATTGCTACAAAAATATAAAAATATACTTTTATTTTTTTTTGTTTTTTATTATATTAAGTTTGATCTCTTATTTTATTTTAAAAAAATCATTTTAACCTTTTATATTTTTTAAGTGAGTCAAAATAATTTTGTTAATTGTTAAAAACAATAATCATTTTTATTATTGGAAAATGATTTTTAATCATTTTTTGATTTATTTGAGATGTGAAAATTGTCTCATTAATTTTTCAAGTAATTTTTGTCATATTTATGACAAATCACTCAAGCTTGGTTAAATTAATCTTGACCCGTTAAAAATTGCCTTGACCAGTGATTAGAGTTCAATATGAATCTTTTTTTAAGCTCGAGCTTAATGCAAACTTTTGAATAATTCAATTAAGCTTATTAGCTCGATTAATTTAAAATTATTTTCCATATTTTATGCAAAATAAAACTAATATGAAATTAATATATCAATTTAATGATATAAATAAGAATAAATTAATTCTAAATAGTATTTAAACGCTTGCAGTTGCACATAATAATAATAATTTAATTTTGACAATCAATATTATAAAATACATAAATATGTTTATTATAAAATTATAATATAATGAAATTCTGAGATAAAAAATATTATAAAATAATTTATTTTAACTATTGATGACTTATTTAAAAATATATTTAAAAAGATATTAACAAAAAATAGAAAATAATATATTAAAGTAGATAAGAAATTGACAAAATCCATAAAATGAAGATTAAATTAAAGCATATAACTTTATAACATAAATAGTAAAAAAAAATAGAACATTAAATTGTTTGACTAGAACTTCTAGGACGGTGAAGACATCAATTTTTGGAATGGGCCAATACTCTGCCGATAAAGTAACGTTTTGGTTGAGCTCTTTCTCTATCATCCATATTAGATTGTATTCTTGTTCATATTGGTCAACTTTTTTAGTTCTCCTCTTGGTTGGTCATGTTATTCAAAATTTACAACAAGGTGCAATTTATCCAAAACTCTCAAAAAAATAACAGATGTTTTACCAACAAAGTTGACATTGATTGATAACTAACAATTTAAATTTAAGTCTGAAAGTAATAATGGACATTTGGTGCACCATGTACTAGAGTAAAACATAAAAATAAACCAGTTAAGAAAGTTTATGACTGTGGGCGGTCCCTCCAACCCGAATTTTTAACTGTTTTTTTTTTTTATGTTTTAATATGAAATTAATAAAAATAAAGAATATAAAAAAGGACAAATTAATTCTAGGTAGTATTTATAGATGTGTAGTTGCACATAATAATAATTTTTTTTGTTTTATGCCATTTTTTAAGATATTTATTAAAATATATAATATACAAAAATGATAATTTAATATAAATTAATATTTATATTTGTTTAAGTTATGATTAATCATTTTAAACATTTTGACAACGCTAACCCAATGAAAATTTGATGTTTCAGTTGTCAATCCTCTAAGTATAATATACACACACAACGCTATTTTAAATTAATTTTGTATTGCTTCAT
Source organism: Glycine tomentella (assembly GCA_007407185.1). Classification (NCBI taxonomy): domain Eukaryota; kingdom Viridiplantae; phylum Streptophyta; class Magnoliopsida; order Fabales; family Fabaceae; genus Glycine; species Glycine tomentella. The sequence continues at coordinate 1,964,972 of PYAF01004757.1, forward strand.
TTTACCATGTAATTTTGTGGGTCATTTCTACATAATTTTTCCCGTAACCATTAATAACCTATGGATAAAATGTGTAAATCTAATAGACTTAGATATTAAACTTATTAAAAATTCAGGGATCAAATTGATCATAATTCATAAATTACTGAACAATATAATTTATTTTATTCGATATTTAATTTTTTATAACTATGTTTCTCCTCTTCTTTGCAAACATCTCTTGTATATCCAGTGTAACAAGTGACTCCATCGTCAATAACACTACATTAGGATTAATAATTTTTTATTAATTTTTTAATGATTTATAGTTTTTATTTAATTTAAAACTTTAATAATCACAATTATTAGTTAATAATCTATTAGGGTCTAAAATTGCAATTTTATAAAACTAATAAGTCAAATGTAAAAATTAAAAATCAAGGAGATCAAAATTATAAATTTAGAAACTAGGGAGATCAAAATTACAATTAAGCCTAATATTAAATAAACATATCTTATATTTTGTCAACTCATGATAATACAAGAGTTTTATACTTTTATGGTTGGGCTTCTCAAGTATATTTGTAGGGTTAAAATATGCTTTTAGTTTAGTAGTTTATCTTTAAAAAAATATAATCTAGTGCTTTATATTTTTAAATCGAATCAAAAGAGTATTTTTAAAACAATGATTTTTTGTTTTATTTTTAGACACCATTTTGAATTTTTTTAGACCAATTCAATATATAAAACTTGTGTCATCAGATTCATTTACATGAAAATGATATCCAACTTATGCTTAAATTAAAAAAATAGTCATTATAGGATTGACAATTAATTGAATCAACTCGAATGCAATTAGGCATTTCATTTGACAATTAACTTATTGAACTTGAGTCAAAGTTATATTCTTTAGAAAAATGAGCTAAGCTTAATCTATTTATAGCTCTACTCGATTAATTCATAAATCAACTAAATTATATACTTTTGTTTATTTTATACAAAATATTTTTCATACAAAATTAATTAAAAATAAATAACATTTTAATTATATGTATATTATATCATTAAACTGGTCAAGATTAATTAAACCAAACTTGAGTGATTTGTGATAAATATGACAAAATTTACTTGAAAAATTAATAAGAGAATTTTCACATCTCCAATAAATCAAAAAATGATTAAAAATCATTTTCCAATAGTAAAAATGATTATTTTTTTAACAATTAACAAAATTATTTTGACTCACTTAAAAAATATAAAAGGTTAAAATGATTTTTTTAAAATAAAATAAGAGATCAAACTTAATATAATAAAAAACAAAAAAAAACAAAAAGTATATTTTTATATTTTTGTAGCAATATAAATGGATAACGGAAAGAAAATATTAAATAAATAAATAGTAAATATAAAATATTTGTATTGTTGAGTGTGACAAAAAATAAAGAATGAATGATTTTTGTGTTAGGAGACGAAAAAATAATATGATAACTAACTTCCACAAGAAATGATGGTGCTGCCATACTCTCAAGAGAGCTACAATTAAATTTGTAGAAAATAAATGTGAAAAATGAAAATAAAAATAAAGTAAATGTATTTACTTACATAAATAAAAATAATAAAGTAGAAAAATTTGAATATAAATATTGTTATTCACAAATTGTAGTACAATATTCTTATTTTAATGTTTTAGGAGAGAGAATAATGAAATTTTTTCAAGAGTTTATTGGAATAGTTGGATGTTGGTTGTGATTTGTACTTTTGATTGCTATGAATATGTACTTTTGGTTGTTATGAAGAAAATATGAATGTTGTTGTATATCCGAATGGCAAAAAAAATTAATTAATTGTAATTTTAAAAAGAAATTATGAAAATACTGTAATTTTGAAACAAATTACAAATCTATAACAACCAAACACGTCCATCTGGGACGTGTTCAATAACGCCCAGGGAGGACGTGACTCAAGCCAAGTCACGTACAGGAAGGATGTGTTTCACCAGGGGATGACACGTGTCATCTTGGGACACGTGTCATATTGCGGCGCGATGCGGAAAAATTTCGGAAGGCCATAACTTTTGACTGGGATGTCCGATTGAGGAGAAACTGATGGCCACACGCTCAAAATTGAGAGGAGAAGCCGCCGGCAAGTTCTCAAAGGGGACTTGTCCAAAAAAATTTCCCAAAAGAGGCCTCTAAGTGTCTCAAAATTGCGATTTAATCTTCCGGCTGTTCCCAAAAAATTTCTTGCTTTCTAATTTTTTATCTATTCAATCAGTGAATTGCAAGGTAATTTTTATTTTTCTAATTACTTCTCTTAATTGTAGCGTTTTGACATAAAATACGCCTCCATCAAACATTTTCAAGCGCGTGGACACCAGTTTCGCCTCAATCGGACATTCGAATCAAAAATTATGGCCTTCCAAAATTTTTCTGTATCGCGCCGCAATATGACACATGTCTCAAGATGACACGTGTCATCCCCTGGTGAAACATGTCTTCCTTGGACGTGACTTGGCTTGAGTCACGTCCTCCCTGAATGTAATTGAACACGTCACGTCCTCCCTGAACGTAATTGAACACGTTCCAGGTGGACATGTTTGATTGTTATAGATTTATAATTTGTTTCAAAATTACAGTATTTTTGTAATTTCTTTTTAAAATTACAATTAATTAATTTTTTTAAAATTACAATTAATTAATTTTTTTGTCATATCCAAACTGAAGGGATGCAAAATGAAAAACCAAAAATAAAGTCTTGTTCCACCTATGATCCAACTGTCCAAATTTATCACGCATCATAGCCAAGATGTTTCAGTTATAATGCCTCTATGAAAGAGAGAATAAGACAAATAACCAGAATTTAATAATTGCCTATTGTGCTACTGCTGATATGTGATTGGTTCCTTCGGACTTTTCATATCGGGGTTTTCCCATTTTCAGAGAAGGTGATGTTATTTAAGAGAATCTTTCCGTTTAGTTTCAAATTTGTGTTAGCTGTCAAAGTCAAAATTTCTTTCTTGTTTCCCTTATTTATTACAAGTTATTCCCTCTCTGACAAAATCAAAAAAAAAAAAAAAATCATTCTAACTTGGTTCATTTTACCAAGGAGAACACAGTATCAGCACATTTATTAGCAGCTGTGACTTGACCTCCAATACAAGATAGTAGTTATTATCTGGTATTTCATTTTCTGAAATGAAAACACAGTCATATTTCTAAAAAACAGTATAGAAGGAAGATTAGATGAAATACAATTAAATGACATAAATGACATCTGAACATAGAGACACATTAAATAGATGAGATTATGAAACAAATACCTTAATATGTGTATGATTATCCAATGTTCCCTACTATTTTGCTCAGAAAGTAATTAATTTCACATACAATACAGAGAGCAGTGTTCGAGACAGATTCCCCTCCAAATGCAATATTAATTAAAAAAGATTGCACAAGTCATCAGTGGCCACAAGTGGAGACAATGAGAAATAAAAAATAGACAACAGAGCCAGACACAACAATCACAATAGTAAAACCAAATATTTGTTCATCTGATGCACTTTATCGCTACATTGTGCTTTCAAAACAAATTATTACTATGCATGCAGTGCACCACAAAACAACCAAAACATTAAGAGGATGGTGATCGTGGATGTTGAGCTCCTCATCCAGATTGTAAAATCATAAGATCTATGTTATGTTTTTCAACTCAGCTCAGAAAAGACGACGCCCTTGTCCATAGCAGCAAGAGAGTAAGTAGTTTCTGTAACTATGCTTGATTATCTCTCCCTTTCTCTCTCCCACACAACAAAAGCGCAGTGAAACGCACAGAAAGAGAAGAAAGAAAAGAAAGAGAGGAGAGAGATAGAGTGTTGTGTGAGATGCGAGACAAGAGAGTAAGTGAGGTGTGAATGATTATGGGTAGTTACCAAACGAAGCGTGTGAAGGAAGAAGAGTAGGTGAGGATTCAGCGGAAATGTCGGCATTTGAGACGTGGGAGAGTGAAATAGTCTGAGCGTATGATGAAGGAAGCTGAGTGAGGCTGGTTGCTGCAATGCTTCTGTTCGATGATGGCAGTTGAGGTGAGGACACGTGGGTGAAGAAGCTGACTGAGGCTGTGAGGATGCACGCGGTTTCCGAAGCTGAGAGAGGCTCTGAAGATGACACGTGTGTTCCGAAGCTGAGAGTTGTTGTCTGGTTAACAGCTCATAAAAAACCAACCTTCTTTTATATCTATAGATAGATTGTTTTTTAGGAACTACCATCGGCTCCCTTTCTACTTCTATGTGGTCTATATCATTTTCTTTTTCTTTTTGTGTAATCATTTTTTAAAATAAAATTGGTTTGGTTTCCATGATTCTTGTGTTTAGAGACTTTCAAGTGGAAATCATCAAAAAAAGAGACTTCAAGTGAAACAATAACATTAAGAGGGGTTAACCTCTATTAAGTTCATGCCGTTGGTTGATTTATAGCCTTAAAAATGAGGTGTATACACGTCACTGTTTCTTCCTCTTGTGATTATTATTATAATACTATAACCTTATGCACAATTTCAATATCAAAAATTAATTTCCCTTTGTCCATTTTACAGATCATATGATGCGCAAATATAAATTGATTGCAGTAGTCATAGTCAGCAACGGACCACACATGAAAATATCTAAAACGAGAACTTGACGCATTCGATGTGGTACTTCCACAGCCACACGCATGGCAAGGTGTGCCCCACTCTTTCTTTTCTTATTCTGATACGTAAGATCTTAATATTATCGCGTTCACCTTTCACCAACTGCACCCCTCCTCCAGTCACTTCCTTTTCCATGGCCCAAACACTTTCTCCATGCATTTATTACCTACCACTGTCACTATGAATGCTGTCTTTTGTTTTTCATCGTCAACTTCATCTAAACCTTTCACACATATATTCGGCTTAGAACAACCAGCAACAAGTTCATATTATAGGAACCTTTGTCTTGTCTTGTCAGGTAGTGGCTCATATTGATATTGGTATGGTCTTTCTGTGATCCCCATTTGCAAAAAGGAAAAAGAAGAAGATGAAGATTCAGTGTGATGTGTGTGAGAAAGCCCCTGCAACCGTGATTTGTTGCGCAGATGAGGCAGCTTTGTGTGCCAAATGTGACGTTGAAGTTCATGCTGCAAACAAGCTTGCAAGCAAGCACCAGAGGCTTCTCCTTCAATGTCTATCAAACAAGCTTCCCAGATGTGACATATGCCAAGTACTCCCTTCACTCTATGTCCATCTTCTAGTTTTGTTTTGTTTTTTTTTTTTTTAAATATTGTTTTGCTTGAATGAATGGACTGTTTAATTCTGCCTCTCAATAGATATCAGTATGTGTTTGTTTCAAATGAGAAGCAACTAAGATATCTAGGATTGTAGTTGTAATCTTGGCTACTAGTTTAATTTAATTATCAAACATAGGGATATGTAAAACAGGACGCCAGATCTAAGTTTTATTATTAAATTGAATCTGTTTGACATGTATGGTTGTGCTTTTAATGGACCAGTCAAGAGGTTGTTTAAGAAAACTTCATAGCAGTTTAGTTTAAGGATTGTAAAATTTGATTCGAAAAACCTTCTAGTTAGTTTATATTGTCTTAATCCTATTATATTTCATTATGCTACCTGAAGCCTCAAGTTTATGTTGTTTTAAAGCACAAAGTTCATGAAAAGGGCTAACTGATCGTTAAAATTGTCTGTCATAACATAAGCTTGTGACTGAAAGATTTTAGGGATACTCTACTGTTTTATCAAAACCTTATTGATGTTTGATTACTTTGTTGGAAATCCCACATTTGACCATATCATTAGCCCACATGGGATCTCCAACACTCCCCTTAACAACGAGGACTGAACATCTCAAGCATGAAATTTGCTCGACCAAAAATATGTGCGTTGTCCGATAATAGCCCGAGTGGTCCAATAGGTTCAACAATAACCACTTGGAAAGATTTTGATGCCATCTTATATTTTTGTTATTCTAATTTCAATTGGATCTATTTAAACATGGAGCTTTTGTTTTGTCTTTTGAACATCTATAAATCAAGTAGAGTATGAGTTGAAATCTGTGTTGAACATGGATACTAACCTTCTCTTATATGTAATGTAACTGTAGGATAAGCCAGCTTTCATATTTTGTGTTGAGGACAGAGCACTCTTTTGTAAAGACTGTGATGAGCCAATTCATTTAGCCGGTAGCCTTTCTGCAAAACACCAGCGCTTCCTCGCTACTGGTATCAGGGTGGCTTTGGGTTCTAGTTGCACCAAAGGCAATGAAAAAGGTAACATGGAACCATCTAATCCAAATGCACAAGAAGTTCATGTGAAAACTCCTTCTCAGCAAGTGCCTAGCTTCACATCCTCTTGGGAAGTTGATGACTTGTTGGAATTAACAGACTTTGAATTGCCAGACAAAGTAAGGCTGTTTTATTTCACAATTCTAGTTGCATATTTTAGCTAAGAAATTAGAGTGATTTTGATCAAAGAAACTAGTATGATTAGGATGGAGCATTTTGTTTTGTTGCCACCAAAAAATATCCATTTTGGAATAGCATACAATAGCCAATCATCAAAGATCATGTGAATATCGTAAAATAGGCTTATTGTGGCGTGAATCTGTGAACACAATTATTTTATCTGGAAAACATTTATGTATATTCTTCAGAAGATAACCCCCTTTAAAGAAATTGACAAGACATCTCATTAAATTATATTATACAATGACAAACAAAAAACAGACACCCGTGAAAATGCATCAAGGAATTGAGTTTTAAGTTATTTTTTCAGGACCATGTCTGTAACTGGTTTGTAACTAACCTTTCACCTAGCTAGTCTGATGCAAGTCTCAGAAAAAACATGCACACATTTTTATTTGTTAGTGTGATGGATGAAGACTGACCAAAGCAGTTATTTTTCAATTGATTACTGATTGAGAGACTATGATTTATGAAGGAAGGAGACATAGTGAAGAATTGTACTCCCACACCGCATTGTAGTATAATTGTATAAATGCTTCCATTGTAAACGATCAAGTACTAAATTCTATATGTAGAAAAGATCCACCAAGGAAGAGGCTAATTCTTTTAATTTAAGAGTTAGCAGGTAGGTTAATTTCTATGTAGTACATTCTGGCTCTTGATTCTGGTTTATTTGACTTTCAATGTTTATAGACAATATTTTATATCATATTTGCACCATATTTTGTTGAGGGCCATGGTAAGGAGATTTTTATCCTTGAACTTGTGAATTGTTAACCAGTCACTAATATGATGTTCCTCATGTTTCATATTAAAATGTCTGGAACTGTTTCTTTTCTTCATGTTCAGAAGCAATCCCTGGAGTTTGGAGAACTTGAATGGCTAGCAGATGTAGGCCTTTTCGGTGAACAGTTTCCTCATGAAGCTTTAGCTGCAGCTGAAGTTCCTCAGCTTCCAGTGACACACACTAGCAGTGTTGCCTCACACAAAGCCCCCAAATCCTTGATGTCTTACAAAAATCCTAGGATTGAAGTCCTGGATGAAGATGATGATGAGCACTGCACTGTACCGGATCTTGGATAAAGCACATTGTCATGTAAACAATTGCCTGAATCAGTAGGTTGATGAGTTGTATATGCATACTAGGTGCCGATGTTAATGAACTCTTCAATGTGCCTGATCTAGCTAAAGCTCAGGACCATGAGAACAATTGCGTGAACCTGTAGATTGATGAGTTGTATATGTGCATACTTCTCTTAGGACAGTAAGTAATGAAGTATGTTAACTAGCTGTGTGCAGTTGATAAATATCTTATTTTAGGAGAGCTTTGAATGGTTTGATTTTTAGAATATAGCATAAATTAAAACTTTAGGGGATTTAATTTTCCTTGTTGCTCTTTTTGATCATTGTTTACACTCTGGAGGTGTTCACACCACACCATCCACGTGAACTTGGATGGCTAATTTCATATGTATGCTTGTGTTGGAGACCATTTTGGCCTAATAGCTACGATGAGGACATGCATTATACTACTTGTGCTTATTATGTAGTTTCAGAACCTAACATCAATTCGTTTGGACTAATGGAATTCATGCATTGCGAACGGATTAGTTTCTGACCCAATGAGTTAGAGAACATCCGTAGTCTCTTATTTATGACAAAAAAATAGAACCTAACAGCCATTAACTTCACCAACAATCAATTCTCGTGTTCCATTCCTGAGGAACATGGATCAAAAGCACTGAGATATTGATTGTTCCCCAGTTTCCTTTTGGCTTTGATATTAATATTATGTACAAAAAGCTGGAAAAAAAACATCACCAAGGTTTCTCAAGAAAAAAATTTGTAGAAAAAGGGAAGCTACACGGACATAACCTCTGTATTTTTATTAAAAAATGCATTAAAAATTATGATATAAAAAAATTGTTAACTATAATCTTTAATTCCTGTGTAAGACACGGATTATTACATTAGTGTTTTATAAGTAGTTGTAAAGGCAACTACACGGACATAAGCTCTCCAACTTTTTATTCATTTATTTTTACAGAGGGTTGGAGGATTGTTATACACTACGAAGAGTGGCCAAGGCTCGTTTCCGTGAAATCTATCATAAAATAAGACATCTGGTGTTCCCGGCTTGACCCACATGCTCCTTTATCATTTTCTGTCAATTAAAAAAGTGAAAAAAAAATCCAATTTTTATTAAAATTCTTGCTCATTACATAAAATACAGTAAAAACACTAGTAGTTTTAAAAACATATCTCTAATCAAATTATCAGACTAAAGTAACCACTAGAGTAAATCAGACACCCTGTTTCAACTTTTACTTTAACTGGTTGAACCAATTAATGAATTAATTACCCAAAATTTGATTCAATACTAGATTTGATTTATAAAAATCACATAATAAAGCAAAATTTTAATAAAAAGACAAAAACGTTCAAGTCTAGAAGAAGGAGCAATTGTGGACCGACCTGATAAGGACTCATTTTCTTTCAACCCATAATCTCAATCTCAAAATTTGAAAGAAATCATTTGGCAAACCTCAAATCATATGATATTACCGTTAATGCAGAATGAGGGGGAAATAAAACAAAGAAAACCAAGAAACAAAATCCATCTTAAGTTGATAGCAAGCAAGTCCAATGCAAAAGGAAAAGGATGAAGATATATATATAAAAAGAAAACCAAAAGCTACTAGCATTAAATTTTTATGCCTCTTTGATCAGGTTGAGGGCATCAGCCTCTGTGGGAAGAGCAGGAATTGCTCCCTTTTTAGTAGTTGTAATTGCTCCACACGCATTTGCAAACTTGAGTACTTCCCTTAACCTTGATTCATCCTGCAGTTAACATGTGAAAAATGATTAGAAAAAAAAAAAAGCTTTTCAAAACAATACACTTAAAAATTCATCACAACAACTTCATTTCCAAACGTCTCATTTTAAACGAAAGCACTCACTTCAAGTATGGATTGATCATCGACAATCTTGCTTAATAGAGCACCAACAAAGGAATCACCAGCGCCAGTTGTGTCAACCGTGCTGACATGAAAAGCCTCCACTGATCCATGGAAATTCTGGTTTGTGCAAAAAAAGGAGAACAATTATTGCAAATAGAAAAAGAGTGATCAGCCATTTGACATACTCT
>PYAF01004757.1:1974692-2013948 GCA_007407185.1 Glycine tomentella
GAAAAAAAAAAAAAAAAAAAAAAAAAAAAAAAAAAAAAAAAAAAAACAGGATAGGTAAATTGAAAGAGTAGTGTTTTTACCTTGGTATAGTATCTAGAACCATGTTCGCCAAGAGTGACAAGGAGCAACTTCAAATTGGGGTGCCACAGGGAGAGAGCAGATGCATCATCAATTTTGTCACTTCCGGTTAGGAATTCCAGTTCCACGTCACTGACCTTGATCACATCAGCCTTGTCCCATATGCTGAGTATTTGCTGACGCGCTTCCTCGGCGGAGGGCCACAAGGGTAGCCGCAGGTTTGGGTCATAAGAGAGCAAGCATCCTGCTTCCCTTGCAACTTCCATTGCCTTCAGGTGTGCTGATCTGCATGGCTCCACGATCAAACTTATCGATCCATAATGGAATACTTTTGCCTGCTCACAATTCAAGTTTCACATTCAATCACCAACAAAATATATAAATTACTTTTACACTATCATTAAATCACTCACAAATTATCATTTATCATAGAGAAAAAATTATATACATTAAACATTATCATTCAATCACAATCATCGTATATAATCAATTTATTGACTTTTACACTAATTACCTTAAAAGTTATCCTAACAATAATTTGTGATTGGAATTGAGAGTATAAAACTATTATATGCTATTAGTGCATCACTATTAATTTCTTATGATAGATTTGTCAACTTTCACAATAATTATTTTAATAGTAATCTGATTTCTAATTGGTTTACATAGTAAACACAATAAAATATCACCAAATCCACTGCCAAGAGTAATTTATCACAAATTTTGGTTTATGATAAATTTATTAATTTTTATAATAATTTTTAAAAATTATGTAAAATATTTAGTTGGTTGAATGAATAAAGTCAATAAAATATATATCAACAAATCCACTACCGAGAGTAATTTATGGATGTGGTTTTTTTTTTGGGGTATACTGATGTGGTTATTCTTAGTACTTCAAAATTTCATCGACATTGATTAAAAACAAAAATACTTTGTGGATGAATTTCATTACCGTACCCTGCATGGCAAAAGGCCGGCAAATTATTTTAATTATGCACGTGCTTGCAAGGCTGTTAAATATAAACGGTGGTCCTTCATTTGCAACTCAGAACAAAACTACAAATAAACAAGCACTGAACTGTCTCCCATTCATGATTTGCTGATAACCTATAAAAAATATTTTAACAAAACTAAAAAATATTTCTTGCAAAAATCTTTAGAAAACATATAAAAATTCATACAGGATAATTTTATATATTTTAATAAAAAACACTGATTCACAATTCTTTTTTTATTTATTTAAAAAATAACGTGCTGGTTTTGTTGGGGTATCCTAGATCCACTCGTGGACGTACTTGAAGCTGACTCAGTATAATCCATTACCACGCGCTTGAAACACAAACACTAACGAAGAAAGAAAGAAGAAAAACGAGAAGAACTGAAAGTTGAGAATTGAGAAAATAGATTTGCGTACAGATCTGATGAGTTCGAGATTGAGATCTTCGGGCGTGAGGAGCATGTCGGCGCTGGGGTTTCTGTAGAACATGAACTCACGCTCTCCGTCGGCGCGTAGGGTAACGAACGCCAGCGCGGTGCGCGCGCCCTGGTCGAAGTTGATCCCGTCGGATCGCACGTCGTTCTCCTTCAGGATTCCAGCCAGCATGTGCCCGAACTCGTCGTCGCCGAGCTTTCCGACGAATGCCGCCTTTCCGCCGAGCCTCGCGACGGCGATGGCGACATTAGCGGGGGCGCCGCCGGGGGCTTTGAGGAAGCCCGGAGCCTCTGCGAGGGACACGCCGGAGACGGTGGGGACGAAGTCGATGAGCATCTCGCCGAAGCTCACGATGAGGCCGTTGCCGGTGGGAGGAAGAGCATTGGTGGAGGAAGCCATGGTTTGAAAATATGATTTGAATTGCAGAAGAATGCTGAAGAAGATGAGAGAGTGAGTTTGGATGCTGAAATGAGTTTTAGATTGTGAGAAAAAGGTTAAGAATTCAGATAAGAAAATCAATCAATTTAATGTTTTCATTAATCTTCTAATTTTGGTGATAATAATAAGTGATTGGTTTTTACCTTTTTTTAATTCATTTTTAGTACATTTTACCTTTTTAATTCAAATCTCTCTCACCTTTAGTACACTGGATAAAACAAACAAGTTAGAGGATTATTGAAGATATAATTTATTTAATTTTTATAAATTATTTTTTGAAATTAATGGTTGTATATTATTAAAGTAAAAAAAATGTTAAAAGAAATGATTAAATACAAATAATTAATGTGCTAAAATTAATATTAAATCGTTCAAGCTTTATCAAATTTGATCATTAATAAAAATAATTTATGATTAAATTTTTTTAATTGAATTCTAAATTAATTATTATTTTTTCCTAAGGAACTGGTGTCTTAAGAAAAGAAAATAAAGTAAAAATATTTGCACTTATAATCAATTAAAAATTATTGTTTGTATTTTTTTTAAAAATAATTACTAATATTTTTTAGATCAGCAATAGTGAAGGATCATAAGTAAAATTAATGTTAAATTAATGTTTTGTCCAATGGAACATCGGTGTTATATGACCCATGACCAAAATGTCAAGACCAATTTTCTCATTGTCTAAGATTTTTTTTTTTTACAAGATAAGTATATTATTATTTGAATAAATGAAAAGAATTATATTTAAAATATGATGAGATATTAGGTATGCCACTTTATTCGATGGACAAAAAACTATGATTCCTTTGTGGGACATTTTTAACTAAACCTTCCCACTTTAATTAATAAGCGCATGATTCTCCTTAAAATGAATAATACAAAATAAGTATATTATTCATTTTAAAAGTTATGAATATGTTTTTACAACGCGACCTTATCCTTTTTTATTATACAGAATATTATCATTAATCTAGTAATCTATCTTTATTCGTTTCTTAGCCTCAGAATAATAATAAAATAAATAAAAATTTGATTCCTTTCCTTTTTATATAGAAGGAAAAATCAATAAAGATATTATAATTATACTTGAAATGTAAGTGAAGAGTGATAATGTCTCATCAATTAATTAATGATAAGAATAAGTAAAAAGATAAAAAATGGGTATAATTCAATTAACAGCACACATTAAATTTATGAAAAAAAATTTAATATTCAATTATCACAAAGTCCACTATTAAGAAAAGATAAAAAAAGTTTAAGTGGGACTAAATCTTAAAACTAACATTAAGTCTCATAACTAATCTAAAGATATATATATATATATATATATATATATATATATATTTATATATATATAAAGATGTAAAAAGGTTAGTGAATGAAGAAATTTTATCAATAATTATTCGTCAAATGATTTGATCCCTTCTCATATGTTTTGTGTAATTTAATATGTTGTTTAGTAATCTTTATGTAGCATTAAATTATTTGAAAAAACATTTTTATTTTGATCTAGGAATAGAAAAGTGTGAGCCAACGGGCTACGGGATCTGATCTGATCACAGTTATGTCCAGCCCTACTGGAATTGGACAGAATAACTACGTAACCAGCGTGCCTTTGAAGAAAAGGTGTTGTTTTTTCCATTCTCAAGATTAGATATCATGACTAATCGATCTAAACTTTCATCAGTCCCTACTACAATCTAAAAGTCTCTTTATAAGTATCATTATGTCAACGTGGGCGTGAAAAAGGGAAGAAATAAAAAACAGCATTCAAAACTGGGTACGATTGATTAATACTATAACATAAGTTGTGTATTCATATTTTTTTTTCAATTTTTTTTTAAAACTTAATCATGGTTATAGTGTCCTATTTTTCAATTTTCAATTTATTTTTTAAACTTAATCATGATTTTATTTTATTTTTTAAAATTAATCATGGATAATTGAAATAATCGTATCTAGTAGTTACGATAATGAGGTGGCATTGTCAGGTGACTCAGATGCCATTACAAATGATCAATATAATTAGCATTCAACAACAGTTTAAATCAGGGGTATTGGCGCAATTTTGAATCAACGTGTCAAGAAATAATCAACAATGGTATCAATACCGCTCCATACACATCCATTAAGTGGCTATAGAAAATATAATTTAAGAAATATCCAGTACTTGCATTTGGAATTGGAATTGGAATTAGAGGTGCTATTTTCAGGTCCCTATAGCTGTTAGGAATTCGGATGCACATGTCATAGACACAAAGTCTCACAAGGTCCATGGCCTCATGATGTACTGAGACCATCTCGAGAGGGGAGAAAAAGGTAACTTAATGAAAGTGCAAGCTTCATTTGAATAGATTTACTATATAAAAATCTACAACTAAAATTAATTTAGACACTTTGATACTTTAAAAATAGTTTTACCAAAATAAATTCCATTCAACATTAGTGCTGGTTTTCTCATTTGACATGTTATAAGAAAAGAGTCCAGGTTCTATAATTTTTATTTTATTCACATAATCTTGAAATATATCTATCTCTGAGAATATCTAGATTCAATGTTGGTTTGTATTTACCAATATGTTATTGGTTTGAATAAAACTAAACTTGAATTTCTTAAATAAAGGCCTAACAAAAATTAGTCATAGGCAAAACCATATAATACTTCGCAGTTCGCACTATGGACATCTGAATGGATACTTTGGCCCGAAGTATTTTCTAAGACATACATGCACACAAGTGCAACCATGCAAGGTGTCCGACATATCATTGGGCGACAGTAAAATTAAAAGCCTAGCCATGGTTGTTTTGGTAGATTCAAAACTTGATTTTCAACATTAAAGAAAAGAAATAATCTATTTTTCAAATTCCTCCGAGGTATAATTCTATGACTAGTTGAGTTACTCAAGGTAACTGTTAGCAAAATATATTTAATCTCCAATGAATGGAACTTGTTATAAATATTGATTATTATAATAGTGGCTATGTTCAGACACTGATGAAGAACCTGTGGTTGAACTTACACTTTCATTTTGCATTTTAGTAAAATATACCTCTCTTTCTTGATTACATAGGAATCCAACATGCTGTCCTCTTCAGAATCTGATTCATTCATTGACATGTTTTCATCTTCAAGACTATTTTCTGTTTCTGATAGCTCCATTTCCGTGGAATCTGCTTCAGTCTCTGAAAGACTGGCTGAAAAATCCTCAATAACTTCATGATTCCCTTTTTCCTTTGAGTTTCCACTTGGAACGTCCAGCATCGATAAGGGATTTCGGTTGTTTGGATCACCATAGAGTGCAACGTGCCTGCAATATAGCTCTAATTCTTTCTCAGCGATAGCAATGAAGCGCCTCACTGACTCGAGTGATTGCTCATACTTGGATTTCTCAAGTGCCTGCAGGAAAAATTAAGTTATTAGATTAAAAACTAGAAGTAAACCAACAACAAATCACCAGTCACTAAAAAACACCTAATCCACTATTATTTGTCATTGAGCAACTGAACCACAGCTGCTAAATGTCCCAATTCAACTATTTGTACAAAGATTAACTATTTTTGTAGAAGTTCTATCATATTAGCTTCTCTAAAAACTGATTTTAACATATGCATAAGTTAATTTTAACATATGCATAAGTTAATTTTAACTTATGGAGAGGAGACCTTATTTTATTTTTTCTTCTGACTTTTTCCTATTTTTAACTTATGCACAAGAAATTTTCTTCTTTTTTTCTTCTCCTAAATATCTAAAAAGAATTTTAGGAAGGAAAAATAACTGCAGAACACTTTTAACACCATAACCAATTAACCAGCTATCAAATTTATAACTCAGCATGAGTTTTGAATTGTCCATGACCATACAGCTTCAACATGCAGACTGGAGATCACTATAATGTGATGCACAAAAAAGCATGGCATAAGAAACTACATCCTATAGATCAAATGCTACGAATTTAAACTCTTGACTAGCCTGGCTCAACCCCATATTTTATTAGCTTTTCACCCATAATATTTTCGCACTGAATTGTCCCACTTAACCACTTGGCACACCTTGGAACAATGTCCTAATCCTACTTCCAACTTATTCTTTGTTCATTGCTTCATTTCACAGCTTTGTAATACCAATCATGTATCTATTTACAAGCAGATGCAGAAAAACATGCAGAATGAATGCCCTATAAATGGAATGGAAATAACAAGAGAAAACAATTACAGCAGAGACTCTTTAGTCAAGTTGAATGTACACAAAGATTTATTATTTCTACAGCATAAAAGGTCTCATTCAAAACAGAAAATGATGTCTGTAGAATTAAAATTTAAAAAACAGTTGAATAGAAGGGGGGGAAAAGATTTCGAAAAACAGTAAGTGAGCCAAATAATGGTGCAGTGACCTTTAAACCGAGGCTAGTAAGTGCAAAACAACTATGTTGATTATAGCTTGATTGCTAACCAAAATATTAGAACATGTATGACAATTCAACAGTTTCTAAATGGTCTGAAATGAATTTATAGAGAAATGTAAATGCCTGTCATAAGAAAACAATTTTGATTAGAAAATCAATGATTAAGATTGTAGTTAATTACAGATATTGTTATGCATGTGTTTGATTTTATCACGATTCTCAATCATTAATTTTCTAATCACTAGTTGTACGTGCACTTTATAGTTTATCCTCTATGTGCACTCCCCTCACTTTAGAAGAGTTGGATCCTATAACGAAAATACACAATGCTGGTTCTGATCACTGTTGGAGAGGAAAGGTGAAAATATTTTTTTCTACTTACACCACATTTTACAAAATATTTGCATGATATGAACCTTTTCTGCAACTGAGAATGCAGCAAGTAAAATATCTAAACAATTTTCATTTCCAGTAGTGCTTTTAAACGATGAACAAAAATTATAGCAATCATGCATTTCAGATCTTTAATTTTCTTTTTTTAATGAAGCACAGAAACACACCTTTTTCTTGGACAGGGTATCAATTGGTGACATAACCTCAGGCTGTTCATAGTTCTTTCCGTGATAAAATATTATAGTGTCATCTCCAATAATTAGAAGTGGTATACCACCACTCAATCTGGCAAGTTCTTGTGCATACTCGTATACTTGACCAGGTTTACAAGGCTTGCAAAAGACCTTAACAGTCTCATGTTTCTTCCAATGCATATGTATATTGAGAACAACCCCTCCAAATAATCCTCTTCTGCCAATTTGTAGATAATTAGATCTCTTCTGACCCATTTTCTTCAAATAAAACCGCTCCTCCCCCGTCAACTCATCAGGCTTTACAACAGGACCCTGAGCTTTAGGAACTTCATATCGTTTGAGCCTTTCAATGAGCAATGCTTCCTTAATTCTGGCCTGTGGTTAAAACCAGAATCATGCAAAATTTTAGTATAATGTACAGGCAGATAAGCATTTCAAGATTTTTGTGATTGTTGATGACAAATTTTATAGTCTCATCATTTAATCACTCCCCATTAGAACAATGCTGGAAAGAAAGAAGAGATCTTTCTGACCAACTAAAGTTACAAACAACCAGGGATCACACATCATGAGTAAAAATCAAGCATGTATGTCTCCAGAGTCCATACCCATAACTGCTATCGCCAACTCTCCAAATGGACAACATAACTAGCACAACCAAGAAATTTACCATTGCTTTAAAAATTTAGGACAGAAAAAAATAAAAAGAAAGAAGTATATATCATCTAGAATCAAGAAGTACAACCAAAATAACATCTTGTAACAAAGCATGTTGACTTTTAGTTTCCCCTCAAAGGGAAGAATATACAAGCGAACGGATTTAACATCTCCCTCTAGTTGAATCCAATTAGCCTAAAAGTGGAAAATTTGATCACTTGAGATCCATACATATATATCAACACAAGCAAACAAACACCATCAAAATCAAACAAAAATGAAGCAGTATGCTGCAGAAATCCAATCATAGCTTACTTTTTCAATCTTGTACTTGATTCTCTCTTCTGCACTAGCAAACCTCTGCTTCTGCGGGGGTCCTTCCTGTTGGCCGCTCTCCTCTTCTCCTTCTTCCTCTTCCTCTGCATCTTCAACCTCTTCTTTGTCGTCCACTTGTCCTTCTTCGGTGGCTCTTCCTCATGAATCTCAAACTTGGTATTCCCTCCCGTTATCACAAGGTTCACCCTGCCATAGCTCAAATTTCTCAAACCCCACCAATAACCTTGGTCTCCCACCGGAACATGCTGCCTCAACGGTGAACATTGAGTCCTCCCAACAACTGACCTAGAACACAAAGGAATTAGAACATAATAGATTAATAGCACCTACACATAACACATGTCAATTCCAAGGAGATATAAGGTTGATTGGGTGGTTAAGAAAGAAGAGAAGGAGGGAAAGGTCGAAGGTTCTATGCCTCTGCTAACAAAAACTAACAAACTAACAATTAACATTTGGGGATAAAAAAACATGTGTCAATTCAAAGCCTAAAAATTTCGACAACCCAGAACCAACAACGAGGAAAAACGAAATAAACCATGTTGGGTTCTTCGATTCAATATATTGTCCATATAACAGTATAATTGGTTTTGGGTAGTGCCTTAGCATATAACTATAAAACTACGTACCCATTGATCAGATGCTCTTCGCTATGCGAAGGTAAGTGAAGGAATATTGTACACAGCCTTATCCTTGCATATGCAAAGCCACTTTCGGATTCGAAATATTGCATAATGTACTTAGCAGATAACTATAATTAACAAAAAAAATAAACAGTGACAGTAGAGAGGTGAGACACAACCTGGGAGTGACCGAAAACGAGGTAGAGTACGAGAATCTGAGGGCAAAGGAAGCTCTCCTTAAGCTGCGGAATAACGAAGTTGTCATTGAGGAAGAACAAGTGTTTCTTTTTCGTGTTGTTGTGTTGTGTTGTGTTGTGTTGGTGGTGTTGTTCAGGTGCTAGTCTTACGGGCCTGCGTCCACCTCATTTGACACCTGGCAGGAAACCATTGGGTCAACTTAAAAGTTGACTTTATTCAAGAGAGTATGTCCAATGATATTTCGACACGTATAGGGTGCATTCGGTGGTCCATATATTCCTCGCCTTACCTAAATCACTTCTTCTGTGTTCTCTCTGTAGCACGGAACAGAGGATCGAAAAATAATCAGCGGCATTACACACCGTTTCCACCACGATCCAATTTTCAGTGAGTTTCTTCCTTCTTTTTCTATTTTTTTTTTAATTTCAATTTCTTCTATACGTTTCGGATTTGTAAACTCTGTTGAGGATTTTGATTCGTATGGAATTTTAGGGTTTTGCTTTCTTGGGGTTTGGGGGGAATAGCTGCATAATTACATGAGTCCTCTTTCTTTGTATTTTCTACAGAGAATTGTAAAGGGCATGGCAAATAACTCAAAATTGAAGCTTGACGTTGTTGTTGTTCTCCACTGTCCTGTTTTTGCTCTTTTTACGTTTCAAAGTTTTGGACTTTATTTGAATGTTTGTGCTTACGAATTCTTGCTAGAGACGAGGAAATTCCTGTTATTGCTTAGTTTTTGGTATGATAGAATTGGTAAATTGGAAAGGAAAAGCCGTTCAGAAATATAAATTATCATTTTTTTTTCTTGTGGTGACAAAACTTAGATTTTTTGTGATACTGTTCTCTGATAAAAACTTGACATACGAGTTATTTTTCATGGTTGATGCATAAAAAATAATTGACATGTTATGTATTTATCAGAGAAGAGCACTACGAGCACTTAAGTTCATATCCAACGAAAGAAATATCCTCTTTTGTTAAAAGGAGAATATATTGATTGTGCAAATGCACACATTTGGAAGCATTTGACATCCTTTTTAGGTTACTACTGTACGTGGGTGCAATTCTCCACTCTGATGTGGATGAAATGATTAGCTTTCAATTTCATTAGTGATTTAATGCCCAAAGATGTCATTGGCTTTAGTACATATTTAAAATTTGATTCGCAATACATGACAGAACATGTGAAAACTTAATGAAATTTGGAATGCTTGTTGCTGTAGATAAAGGTAATATGAGTTATGATTGCTGTGTTGCACCCATCTTCCCTCCATCATAGAAATTGTGAAGATCTTATTTTTGAGACCATGTGATTTAGTAACTCATGCTTATTACGTGTCACTAATGCAATGGAATCAATGTATGCAATAGATTATCTGCTTGCTGGGATTAAAGTTAGGTTTGCCCACAGACATGGCATGGACTTATTTATTCACTCATTTTACTGGCTTTGCAGGAATTTTTTTGCTGGAATATATATATATATATATATATATATATATATATATATCATGTTTGGTTGATTTATAATGTAGGAATCTTCAGAAGAACAGAAACTCTTCCTGACTCTGGGATAAGTGTTTTTTTATCCTTGTTTGGTTGTTGTGGAGGAGTGTATTCGAGAATACTTGGTGATTTAGAGGCTGCTTTCTATTAGTGAATTCTACGTTCTTTGTTTCAATTTTAGAATTTCATTTTAAGCCATATTGTGTTATTGTACTCCTGTGTATATGTTAGACATTCCCAAATATCAGTAGTTGGTTACAAGTAGAGTATCAATAGACAGTTAAAGAAGATGGAAGGAATGGGAATTAGGATTATGTTTATTGACTTGTTCTTTCTTTATTTGTATGTTCAATGAATCAGTTATTCATCAATTTCATAGACTGTTGTGTAGAACTGGAAGATCACCTGTGCACTGAAAATCTTATACCAGATTCTTTTGTTACCGCAGTGGAGGTTGAGATTGATGGCTCTGTTACTGTCGAAACAGTAGGAAATACTGCTATAGGTGAGGTTAGTAGCATAGCTGATGACAGCAGAGAAGGTGGAAGTTCTGTTGAACCAAATGACAACCAAGATCAACATGATAATGGGACTCGAGATTCCTCTGGAGGGATCACTATCCCATCTGCAATTCCCACAGTATCGGTTGTTTCAGTTGAAGAGCCCTATGTTGGTCAGGAGTTTGGGTCAGAAGCAGCAGCACATGCTTTTTATAATGCTTATGCCACAGAAGTTGGATTCATCGTACGTGTGAGTAAACTCTCACGGTCAAGGCGTGATGGAACTGCTATTGGACGCACTCTTGTTTGCAACAAAGAGGGTTTCAGAATGGCTGACAAACGTGAAAAGATTGTGAGGCAAAGGGCCGAGACCAGGGTTGGTTGCAGGGCAATGATTATGGTGAGGAAACTTAGTTCTGGCAAATGGGTTGTTGCAAAGTTTGTGAAGGAACACACACATCCTTTGACTCCTGGCAAAGGTAGAAGGGATTTCTACTATGAACAATATCCGGTCAGTTTCTTTTCTTTCACTACTAAACAACTGTACATATTTTGTGTCAAGTGTTACTTGTGCTTAATATATCAGTGATGAAATCTGAGTGAGATCATGATGCTCTCATAGTGTGCTAAATATTAGAGAATTTCAGGCTATTTCAGAACGAATTTTTCAGGATAACATTGGTTCTTTTAACATTTTCCAACTATATTATAATCCATAATCCAGAGAATTTTTCTCTTCTGCATTTCCTCACATTATTTGAAATTTGCTCAAATGGGTCTCATTACCCTTGCCCTTGTACAAATTCCTTTACTCATAATGTAATGTAACTCAGAAAGCGCCATGTAAGTAAAGAGCAATTTGCGAGATTAGTAAATATTCTATTCCTCACTACTTTTCAGTTCCTTTTTATCCTAATTACCTCTTTTTTATGCTATTTTCAGACTGAACAAGATAAAATTCGGGAACTGTCTCAACAGTTGGCAACTGAGAAAAAGCGATCCGCGGCCTACAAAAGACATCTTGAATTGATATTTGAGCAAATTGAAGAGCAGAATGAGAACCTTTCAAAGAAAATACAGCACATAGTAGACGGTGTGAAGGAGATGGAAGCCAAAGAAGAACATAGTAGACAGTGTGAAGGAGATGGAAACCAAAGAACAACATAGACTCTGATAGATTCGACTTACAACGGGATACTTTTAGTTGGTCGTAGAAACTAGTTCAGTCAATGTAGAGGTCCTTATGAGTCCACTATTGTCAAGTTGTGCCAACAATGTAATAACTCATAACTGACATTCAAACGCCCTTGATAGAGTTTCATTCTTCCATCATTTTTCTAGTATTTCCTTTGTATATAGAATGAGACTGTTGTTAAGAATGTTGTGGCTGAATCTTCTCCATCCAAATTTCCACCAACAGATTTACAGTATTCGTGGCCGTAACTTATTACACGATATAATATATGATGATTTCTCTCGGGCAATATGTAACAGCAATTTAGTAAGTGGTAGTGTTTAAAGCCATTCTTATTTATGAAATTCTAAAAAATTACTAGTTCATTTAACAAAGTAAAAATGTTATCTAGATTAAAAATATATATTTGTTTAAGTTGAAAGTCGGTCTCAATGAATAGGCAATTAATCGAGTTGTCTAACTCAACTTAAATATAAAAACAGGTTAAAATATTATTAAATATTATTATAATGTAGATTTATGAAGAAAAGTTATAAGATTGGTGGAAGATTAGAGTTGTTATTTGTATGTTTCATATAATTTTTTTTTTAATCTTTTTTCTTCATCTTTTCCTCTACTTTTTTTTTATCTTATCTTATTTTTTCTTTTTCTTTCACTTTTTTTTCCCAATCTCCTCGTATCTATAATTAGATTTATGTATCATCGATTTTAATTAATTTGGATTAAAGGTGTTGTTAATATTGATATTTACTATAGATTTATGAAGTCTAACAATAAGGACAAGAATAAGAAAAAACAACCATGTGAATGTTTAGAAATCTAGTATAAAACTACTTCTGAGATAAAAGTTATTCTATCAAAGGATCAGAGTCTTGTTTTTGTTTTCATTTTATTTTTATCCGTTGAATCTGCATTACAATCGTGCGTGATAACAATTCCAAGTACAAATCAAACATGCACCATATAAACTACACTTAAACCCCTGACTCCTAAAGCATGTTCCTTAGTCATAATAAATTTTACATACGCATCCTTCCACAAAGAAGTGAAAATCAGACATAACATAGAATAGTGACAAAAGGTAGATAAAGTTGTTAATTGGCCTAATTAATCCGTCATATAGCATGCCACTATCCAAGGATTTGACTCCGGTAAGTTTCAACACTTCAACTTGAACGAGGAGACTTGTATAGATTCATTAGCATTAGCAGAATTAGGTTCAATAAGTTCCACTTTAAGATTCTCTTTTTTTTTTTCTTAAGCGCATTTTTAATAGCCGCTATAAGTATTGAAGCAAGCAGCATCTTCCACGCCCTTAACTACAACTAGTCCCCTCTCGAAGTCGATGTCAATATCAGTCACTCCTGCGTAGGAAATAATTAAAATACGAAAAACTAGTAAAGTTACCAAATTAGAATATGATTAGTGTAATGACTCAAATAACATAATAACATTATAACATTACTAATTATAATTGTCTTCATTTTTGGTTCATGAAATCTTCTTGCATTACTGGAAATGTTATTCGAATCTAGGACTTTGGGTCAGTGGGGGTAATTTATTTTAAAAAATAAAAATTGATAATTATCATTATCATACACATAAAGATAAAGACGTAAACATTAAAATAATAAAATTTTAATACATATAATCAAATAAATTACATACCTTATAATTGGCCTCTATGTGATTTCATATTTTGAAATCGTTGAATGATCAGCTCATTGTCAATGTTATTGAACACATCTTTCTCAATATAAGTCACTAGGCAATCATTCATCCATGCATCTCCTATTCGATTGCGCAACCTTCGTATCTTATCTCGATCATTAGAATAATAAGCTGAAATTTTAATTCGCTTTCCTGGATCTGATGGTAAGTCATCTATATTAATTTCAATTTGTTGTTGTCAAAGATTTGATTCACAAGATTTAGATGAAGGTTTTTGCTCATTTGATAGCAATTTTCTCTTCAAAAATCTTTTCATGATCTATTCAAGATTTAAAAAAAATAATAATCATGATCAGAGATAATAAAATATAAAAAGAATAATAGTAGTAAGATTAATAATTTGTAATTTGAAATATTTGTAATAGCAAAAAAAAATTGGAACCCCCACCTTTTTTCACGCACCTTAATGAGTGGAAGAGGGGAGAGGGTTGCGTTTTGTGGGTGGAGAAGGGAGAGAGTAGAGAGCGGAAGGTTGAGTGGAAGAGTGAAGGTTTCGTTACTGCTGGAGCCTTGGAGAAGAAAGAGTAGAGAAGGGAACGCGTGAAGTTTGACAGCTTGGGAAACTTCTGGAATGGATAAAGCTTGCCCCTTGAAAGTGTGTGAGTTTTAAAAAATATGGGAACAATTTTGCTTGATTTACGGAGTAATTCTGGATAATGGACAAAACAACTAGAGCGTTACTTTTGGAACAATTTGATTTACGAAAATATTGCTTGGTTGTTACTAAAATATGAAATTCAGTTAATTATCTTTTATCAATTTCAAATCTTCACTAGATTTTTCACTCTTTCAAATTTTAATTCTAGCATAAATTAGTTGCATATCTTTTATTTTATATTGTTACGCATTTAGTTTTATTTATTTTAATTTATATTTATGAAAATTGAAAAATGTTAATTTTATTAAAAAATATAAATATGTAGATTTTTTTGAGTTTCTTGTAATTTCTTGTATTGGAATAAAATATTGAGTGAGTTCCTTAAAAGTGACATAACACTGTGGGTTCAAATATATAAAATTAGGGGAGACAAAATATAAAAATATTAGATAATTATATGTAATTTTTTAAAATGAGGGAGTACATGTGCCCACCCTCACCCTCCGCCCCTGTTCCTAGGAATATATCATGAGAATATTATTCCTGTCTATTTTTTAAAATATTTATTTATTTACATTTTAATATTTCTAGAAATAATTTAAATAAAAAAAATTATATGTGTATTAAATAATAAATTTTCACATTCTCACAAGAATATCATTTTCCCACTTCTCTTAATGGGAATATAATGTAAGAAAAAAAGGTAAAAAAAATTATAACATTCACATGGATTTTTTTTGAAAACTTGTAACATAAGAATATATTATCTACATTCTCATCTTCGTATTCTCAAGAATTCATCAAGATTTAGTCGCCCTCCAAAAAATCTATTAAAACAAAAAGTCATTCATAAAATTAACCAAAAATCATGTTGATTACGTACCCTTAATTTTTCTAAGTTCCTTCTCCACTTTGCCACCACAACCCATCTGGCAACATAATCTATTCACACTGACAGCGTGAGTCTGAAATTTTTTCAAAGCACACATACGTAAATATAAATCATGCATGAATTTGTTAATGGAATGGGGAATATGCATATGTTAGGGGTTTTGAGGCTTTACCGGCTCAGATTGAATTACTCATTGAGAAAAACCTTTGATATGCGTTATCTGTCACTCGATCTTATACAACATGCAAATGCTAAGTACTATCTTGCTCTCATAATTACAAGCAAATAAATACTAGGTGCTTCCCATAAATAGAGGCCAGCGGGAAAAGGCGGATATGGAGTTGATTTGGGAAAAAAATGGAGAAGATCAGAAGAAAAAGATGTTTAAATCAAATCAAATACTTTCCATAATTTATTTGTTAATTAAATCAAATTAATATTAATTTATGATATGGGAAGACCTTCTATCAATCATAATTGCTAGATCAGAAAAATATTATGAAACATAATTTCCTTGCATGAGGGATTAATATAATAATATCATAATATCTAAATAATATTTTTAATTTAATTTTTTAAATAATATATCCGAGTCATCTTTATATTTTAAAATAATATCGTTATACCCAAATTTATAATAATATTTTAAATGCTTTAATAACCTGCATGATATATTGATTATTCAAAAAATTGAAAAGCACTTTATTGTGAAGTCTGCTGACTCGGAATGATGCTATTCAATTGTTGTCCAAGGGGTTGTTCGAATCATTATCCATGCTTTATTATCATTCAAAATAGGCAAATGCTAAGGACCTGGATTTGAAGTTTTTGTTATATGAAGTTGTTTTGGAGATGAAGATGATAGAAGATGGAAGAGAAAATAAGAAAAGGAATATTAAGGAAAAATAATTATAGTTTGTGACTATTTTATTAGTTGTTAATACCTTTTAACCATTTTTTTAAAATAAAATAAATAAAGAATCAAAATAGAAATTTTAAAATATAAATAATCAAATTAAACCAAAAAATACGATATCATATAAATTATCTAACATTGATATTTTAAAGTGATTATGAATAATCCAACTTAAAACTAAAGGCACACATAGTCATTAATCAATGAAATCTCCTAGATGGCCAAACTTATTTACAAGATGTGAATTGAATTAAATTGAAAATTTGATACATATTGTAATGGGCGCAAGCATGCTTTTGCATTAAACGTGGGGCTAACTAAGGACAGTGAAGCCTCCTCCCTTCATCATTTGCCTAAACTCCTTGTAATTAACCATGCCATCTCCATCAACGTCGACTTTCATGATCATCTTCTTGCACTCGTCAAGGGTCCTCCCTTGTTTGAGGCCGAGGGAAGCCAACACCGTCCCTAATTCCTCGACGGTGATGAAACCGTCGCGATTCTGGTCAAAGACGTTGAAGGTTTCCCTCATGTCCTCCTCCTCGTCATGCTCCTCCATGATGGACTCATACAAGTTCCCGAACTCGTTCACGTCCATACAACCATCTCCGTTCACGTCGATCCTCTCGATCATCTGAGCAAGGTCTTTGTCTGGGATCAAGATGCCTAGATTATCCAATGAATCGCTCAACTCCTTCAATGAAATTCTCCCGTCACCGTTGCGGTCGAACAATTGGAAAACGCGTTTAAGCTCCGTAGGGTCCATTATTATTTACTAGTGTTAGTAATTAATTAATTACTAAATACCAATTGCTAATAATAGTGGACAGCGATGAACGATGGAGTTGAGGAAGAGGAATTGAAAGAGGGTTCTTAGATTGTTTGGGATCAAAGAAGGAGGAACTAATTACGAAGTTGTGATGAAGAAGGAAAATCCTAAGCAAAATAGTTGGATACGAGCAGCGAATATGTAGTGCTTCTTGCTTTTGTTGGTATAATTTCTTAAGAGATTTTTGGTTACTAAATAAGGAGCCTATTGCAATATATATATATATATATAACAAAAAAAATTTGGGATCATGTGTGTATGAGATGAGTACTGTAATAATTTGTTGTTTTATTGACAGGTGTCATATGACAGCAGGCATGGAAATAATTTGATATACATGTTGCTTTTGACTTTAGTAACATTGTGATTTTAGGGTTTACGTGTTTTCTTCTTGTAAGTTATATTTGATAATTGATTTACTTATTCCGTGACCCAACGGTAAGAGATGGCTCAAATTCATAGTTTTATATTAAAAAGTACTTTGATTATATTACTTTTTTATAAGAATGATTTTAGTACCTTTTTTTTAAGAATGATTTTAGTGCTTAAAGAATGTTTTTCTTAGTAATAAAAATGTTTTAAAGAAAAAAATACGGAAAAAAATGATTCAAAAAATGTGATTTTATCTAAGAGATTGTGACAACTCTGTTATTCGAAGAAGGAAAAAAAGTGGATTGTTTTATTATTTAAAATATTACAACAGCACTTTCACTCGTACAGGTGTTTGCTAGGTGGACGGTTGCAATTATCATTGTGATTGATGCAACTTTATTTTTTATTTCAAAGACGCGTTGATATAAATCATTGCTTTAATCGCGGGTATATTCAATTTGGTCCTTGGCAATTCAACTTAGATGCGTTGTCCATAAATAAGGGCTGTTGATGCCAAATAATTAATTACAAACAAAAGAAATCATGGTGCTACATTTTTTTTTAATTTTTTTTGGGACATGGTGCTACGTTTAACTGGGGCTTAATTATATTTTACATTCATTTAGTTTGAGTCTCTTAAGTTTTTTTAATAATTTTTTTTTACTTTTAACAAAATTAATTTTAACTTTTGACCATTTTTTCTATTTTAAACTTTTTTTTTACTCAATCTTTATAAATTGCATTGAATTTCACCCAAACAAAAAATATAATTAAAAAATTGATACAGAGAACAAATTTGTTGATTTAAAATAAAAATCAATTAGCTTAAAAAATCAAAAACAAAAAATATATAACTTAAATTAAAAGAAAAAAAATACAATTAAACCTTGAATTTAGAAAGTTACATGTCTCAGCATGTGACCGTTGATAACGGATCTAGGCGATGGAAGATGGTCCCGCCAAAAAAAAAAAAGAGGCGGGCATTATTAAATTTAATATTTAATTTAATTTAATCATAAAATGTAAGTTTTTCTAAAAATATTTCTAGAAAAAAAAAATAAAATAAATAAAATAAATTTCTTTATAAGTTAAAATAAATTTTTTATTATTTTAATTATAAATGTTATTTCATCTTTTAAAGAAATTATATTGATAAATTTTTAAAAATTAACTAATGAATAACTTATTTTTATTTATGAAAAGATTCATTTTATTTTATTTGTTTTTTTAAAATTATTTCTAAAAAATATTATCCAAATATATCCTGTATAAAATAGTATTTTTATAAAGTTGGATATTTCTATTTGCGCGTGTTCGGTGGAGCACTTACACTATAGAGTGGACGGCCTAACTCATCAACTTCATTTATGTGTTGAAAATGAGAACTATGTTGTTTTTTTCTTGACTGACTTTTTCAACACAGACAAAGAATCAATAGACCTTGTAACTTTCTTGTTCTGGACCTTTTCTTTTTTTCTGGTATCAAGGTTCTTCTATGTGCAATACTTTGCGTTTTGAATAACTCCAATACTTTTGTAATAGATTTAATATTTCTTGTATTATTATATATTAACAACATTTATTTTATTAATGAAATAATTATTATATTTTCTAAAACATGACAAAAGTTGTTTATCTTTTGCGCATTTTTCCTTGTTTTAATCATTATATATATTTCTAAGAAAAAATATTAATTGTCAGTTTTTATTAATGAAGATTCGAATCTATTATATATTTTTTTCTTTCAAATATTAGTTGTTAATTTTTATTAGTGAAGATTAATGTACAAACGTTCCTCTTCTCCAATTTTTCATCACTACCAAAGTTAATCTTATAACCCCTAACAATTAATTTCTCTGACCAAGCGATAACTAACTTTTTGTTTTTCTTTCTTGAGTTTAATTTTATTTAATATATTATCAACATAAATATTTTTATATTACTGATCAATTAGGAATTATTTTAGATATAATTTTTAAAATAATTGTTATAAAAATCAATAATTTTATCATATATAATAGTCCATAATTAGATGATAATGTAAAAGTCTTACAGTCTAATTAAATTCTTTCTTTTACCTTAATAAAATTATTTTGTGATTTTTAATTGCTTATGTTAGAAATTGAATCTCAATTTTATTTTCAGCATATGTCTGTCATGGTTACCGTGTTAGACATTATAGGTGATTTGTGACTTAAGTTGATGATGAAAAAGGGATATAAATAATTTGAAATTTTCGATCAAAAGATAAATAAATTTTAATAAAGAATTTTTTCAGCACATTAACCATACAAATTACTCGGTTAGAGTAGAGAGAGATTTCAACAAACAAATAATGAAAGAAGAATCTAAACATTAATGGAATGAGAAATTTTATGATAAATAGAGTTATAATCGGACTGACATATTACCAACAGACATATGTGTTGCCCAACTAATCATAGATATAACCCATGACTTTCTAATAGATTATAGATAGTGTGCTAAACTGAACCAGGTATAAACCACGAGATGGTGTTGAGGGATATAATCTTTTTTTAAAAATAAAACAGTAAACGTATTTATTTTTAAAATAAACCAGTAAACGTATTTATTATATATAGCTTTAATTTAAAATATATTATTATATTAATTAACTTTTAAAAAATTAAATATAATCCTTTTACTATTTTTTATAAGAAATTTCATGCTGAAGTACCTACCTATGGAAAGCGTAATGAACAAGTGAACAACCATAGCTTGACTAGTGTATGTTTAATTTCGAGTTTATATGTTCAAATTTATTTTTAAAATTAACGAAGAGAATAATATAATGCCTTCATATTTTGGTATTATAAATTATAGAGCTCAGTGGAGTTGAAGAATTAGTTTTTGTTCATAGTCGAATATAATTGGTTCTTGCAGTATTGAACTACTGACGCTTAGTGTAGTTACAAAATCTGAAAATCGTTTTAAGCTCACTGAATTGATGCTTGACTGAGGCAACAAAATGATACAATACAATTGACTTTTCCACCTAGCTACTAAGTCTAAATGGTGCAAGACAATTGACCTTTTCTATTTTCTAGCCTTTACTATCACTCCGTTATAAAAGTGAAGACCTATTCTCTATTTAGCAAAAGGAACCATTCTTCGACCTTTATATATCCTAAATTAGGAATGTAACTAACCCACGAAATTAATTCCATTTATAATTCAGCATTGTCAAATGATCCAAAAAGAATTTTGCACAAATATATTATATGAAAAATGATTCACTTAATTCAGGAGTAACTTTTTTTATTTTAGATCTAATAATTAAAATTAATTATTTATTACAATCATTATATATTAAGAAAATAAATAATGAGAATGAAAAATAATTCTAAAGGAATTATTCTTGATGTAAGTGAATCCCTTATAAATATATATATATATATATATATATATATATATATATATTTACAAGCTTATACAGTTTAATTATAAATGTATGCTTTACATTATGGCTTCCAAAGTCCTAACTATTCTATTGACTTGTTCCAATAACAGATAAGTTGTTTAATTTCTCTGATTTGTAGAACCTGTGATTGGGTTACTGATCTGTTGCACTATATACTTTATTCACACGGGTCAAGAAATTAACAAAATATATATCTGTATTAGTGGCAGTACTAGACAGTGCAGCTAGCTATGTTTACTTTGAAATAAATTAGAGGTTTGAGGTTGACTAAGCTACTGGATTGCTTCGTATACTAGAGACAAGCATAATTACTGTAAACTAATTAAATTACAACCTGCATGTTTAGAGAATACTAGTACCTTAATTATCTGTTTTCAGTTTCATTCCCCACTAACTAGTTGTGGCCGGTGAGCTGTGAGATGGTGCTTACAAGGTGTAAAGATATATTTTTGAAGATGTATTATTTATACATATAATATATTTATTTTTGGCTTACATACAATTTACTCATCCATTTTAAAAATTATTTCACAATTTTGGATTCAATCCTTGATTTTACTTACGTTTTATTTTGGTCCAATTAAACTTTAAACCTAACATATTTTATTTAAGATATCACTAATAAATAATTTAATTGATTAAAATATAATAAATAAAATAAATAAATGTAAACAAAATTGAGAATTAGACAAAAAAAATGTTGATTTTCTAAAAATAGTACTAAATGTTTCTATTTTAAAATAAAAAATCAAAAATACAAATTGAACAAAATAAGATAATCAAAATTATATTTAAGTTTATATTTTTCTCACACTTTCTATAACATATCTTTTATATCATTATTTATCTTATTTCACACTCGATCTCTTTTATGATTATATAAATTTTAATTCGGTTCAATTATGCAAAAAATAATTTAGAGAAACAACATTTTTTAGACTTCATAGGAATTTCTTAACGCTTAAAGTTAAATAAATCAATGTAATGAGGACGGATCCAAGGAGGGCAAGCAAGGGCCCCATCCCCCACTCTATTCGTTAGGTATATATGAAGAAAAAAATATTAATAAAATATATATATATATATATAAGAAAATGAGTTTTTGAGTTAATATTTGTTTGATTTTTTCTATTAATAAATTATATCTCTAGTTTTGTTTATAAAATAAATAATAAATATTTTTTAAAACATATTATTTATTAAATAATTATTTGTTAGAATTTAAATATTTTAAAAAATATACAAACATAAATTGATCCCTTAACACACTCCTGCATCCGTACCCAATGTAACTTGAAAAAATGTTTTACATTACTGAGATTAGGAGTACCATGGGTACATATCATCTAATTCCAATCATTTTCAACATCATAACTGGGAATTGTAAGTGGACAGGACGTATTGATCAATTATATCACTTTTTAATTTATTTTTTTTAACTTTTTCGTATCAGGTTTGTATGTATAAACTTAGCCTAACTCTTATTTTTTTAATCATTTTCAAGTGATTTAATCGTTAATTTGTAAACTAATCTTTTCATTGTTAATTTGTTATGGGATTGATTAAGGCTCTATTAAAAATGTATTGAAAATATTGGTAAAGAAATATTTAATATACTTTATTTAATATTTGTAACTATTTAAAAGTTTATATTAAATATCTTTTTTATATCTTTATGTCATAAATATTATTTTAATTTCATCGTTAACTACTAACACTGGTTAACATTTTGTCTACCATTAACAAAAATTGATTAACACTGGTTAACAATTTGACAATTTCAACCGTGCCCAGCTTACAATACAATTTACATGAAAGATGTCAACCGCCAGATTTCAATTTCATTGATTGGGGAAATTGTTCATTGCCAAATTAATTTCCCATGACTATGGGCATTGGCACATGCATGCATGCTGCATGCTTCATGGTTTATATCCCATTTTGGGTGTTTTATTATCATTTACTTTTATGACCTTATGTAGGATTGGAGAGGTAGGATAGTTGTCCTGTATGATTTTTAAAAGTAGGGTTTGTAGGCAGAATAGCTGCCCTAGGCAAAAGACTCCGTAGGTTTTTCATGAAATGAATGGTTCTTCGGGAAACGTATGTTGATGAGGAGGTGTTACATAGTATCAAAAAGGAAGTCAATCGTTGAATTGAATGTGACTTAAACGGGAATCTCCTTTAGTTCTATATAGTATCTTTTTATCACACGCCGCTGTTTATTCAGTATTTTCTCAAGATGTGTCAGAATCATGCAGCAAAGCTGAATGGGTGAAAATTGGGTGAAAATTGAGTTGTTTGTGCTAAAGAATAGCAACAAGCAACGACTAATATTGATATGAAAGAAGTAGCAATAAGGGACTCTAAAAATAAATAGTTAAAAAATATTTTTCATTCTTATAAATATAAAAATATTGAGAAATTTTATTTATAAAATTTTTAATATATTTTTTATTTTTATAAAATTAAAATGTGTCATTTTTTATTTTGGAATAAGGTTTGAGTATTTGAATCTACCTGCATGATTTTCTATATCGGTTATATGTATTAATAATATAAAAAAAAACTTATTTTACATTAATTATATTCATAATTGATGTAAAAAAATATCACATTTACATCAATTATGTGTTTATCCGATATAAAAAACTCATCATCATATATTCAGATAAGATTTGTCCAAACCTAGAAAAAAATGATGCATTTCAATTTTGTAAAGATGAAAAAATATTGAAAATTTTGTAAGGACAGATTCTGAACATTTTCATATTCAGAAAACATATTTTTAGAAAAATAAAATAAAAAACAAAGATAAAATAAATAAATAATAGTATTTGAAATTGTCGCCCACAAAATTCGAATTCTTACGGGAAATCCCATTTATATGATTAGCAAGCATACGCCTCAAAGCAGTAATCCTGTTGACAACTCGACAATCAAAATTTAAAA
This sequence comes from Glycine tomentella, assembly GCA_007407185.1. Lineage (NCBI taxonomy): Eukaryota > Viridiplantae > Streptophyta > Magnoliopsida > Fabales > Fabaceae > Glycine > Glycine tomentella. The sequence goes on from PYAF01004757.1 coordinate 1,998,384, forward strand.
ACATTGACAATAAACGGTTAATTTGTTTGAGAAAAATGTAATTTACGTCTTATATTTTTAGTCAAACTTAATATAAGTTTTTATATTTTAAAGTCAACGAAGTATATAGCAAGTTTGGAACCTTTGCGTAGTAGCACTAAGCGCTAGATTTAGTGCGCCAAGCACAACCATGCTTACACTAAGCGTGAGACCCCTTGAATAACATGCACTTCCATCATGGTTATAGTCATGCTTATGAGTTATGATGTTTTAACCCATGAGTTAATGTCAAGGATATTTTATATATATATATATATATATATATATATATATAAGTGTTAAGGAATGTCCTTTGGAGGAAGGAGGATAGCAACTCTTTTGGATATCAAAGGATGACAATAATGTTTTAAGTATTAAGGAACAACATGCACAAGACTAAGTACCTTTTTTGGTGTTGGGTGGGATTGCCATTGCCCATCGCCAAAGAGTGTTAGACACCCCTAGAAGTGTATGATATAGAAGTATGAGATCATGACATGGATAAGAAAGGCCCTCCTTGAAGAATTGAGTTCAATACTTTGTTGTGAGATGGGGAAATCGAAAAAGAAAAATGTTAAACATGCAAATGTTGATGTTTTATGTTTATGCAACATTTAAGCAAAGTTTTATGTAAAATTTATATTCAAGAGATATATTTACATCATTTCTATATTTTTAGCACTTGCTAAGATCTTTGTCTCACTAGTTTAGGATCTGTTTGGGATGGTTTTTAATTTTTCGTTTTATTTTTTTTAAATAACAACCAATTTTAAGTTTTAGTTTCAAAAAAATTTTAAATCAGTTTTTAAAATCATATTAGTTTCCAATAAACTTATTTTGGAAGTTTTGTATCATATTAAAATTAGTTTAAGAGTGTTTTTGTGTGGTAGTGACAACAATGATGACGATAGAGATATTAGTAGTGACCACAGTGATAGTGACGATGACGATGATGGTGATATAGATGATTGTGATAATGACGATGAGGTGGTGGTAGAAGTGTTGGTGGTGGCGTTGACAAAGGTGATATTAGTGGTAGTGGGTCAGTGGTGTTTATGACAATGATGTGGTAGTGGTGGTGGTTGCAACAACGTCGTTGATTGTGGTTGTGACGAGCAATGACAAATGTGATATTGTTGATAGTGACGGTGGTGATGACAATAACGGTGACAATGACACTAATGATGGTGGTAGCAATGTTAGTGACAACAATGATGACAGTAAGAGTGGTGTTGTTGGTGGTGATAATGACACTAATGATGGTGGTGGTGGTAGTAGTACTGGTAGTGATAGTAATGTCAATGACAATGATGGTGACAATGATGATAGTGTGATGGTGGCAATGATGGTGATGATGATAATGGTGATGACAAGAAAAAGAATTATTGTCAAATGTGAAAAATGTTTGTTTTCTTGAAACTAAAAGACAAATTCACAAAACATTATTTTTTGGTTTTGAAAATGAGTGTAAAAATGGTTTGAAAATGAGTCAAAAATCATTTTAATTCCATTTTTACTAAACACATTTTGTTTTAAAATTTATATATAAAATCCAAAAATCAAAAACTCACAACCACCCCAAATTCCTTAACGACATGTTTTAGATTGGATGGGTATATAGAAGACGTGAAAATGACCTTAAAAGTTATATATATTTTTTGTTGATTGTATTTTCATTAGCTAGTTTTTAATTAAAGCAACTTGATACTTAGTATTTTAAATTAAATTAAAACAAGTTATTAAATATGTGATATTTATCAATATCAATATAGTAATACTTTTTAATAAAAAATAATATTTTAATAAATATCTTATGAAAAATAAGAGTCATTAGACACAAACATTGAAAAAAAACTATAATATAATTTTTGACAAATCCAAAAAATTAACACAGTGATGTAAGATTATCAAGCCAAAAACTCGTGCTCAATTCTTATTATATATAAACAAAATTTAGACCAACAATAATCATATATCATAAACAAGATTAGTATTTGAGAATTTGAGAAGACACATGATACAAGAAAAATAAATATAACCTTTTGGCAAAATAAGGGAGGTAGTGTTCAAAATTCAAACATTTGAAGAGCCTAATATTATACATAATCCATCCCATCCACATCCAAGAGGAGAGGCGAGGAGAGTGAGGCCCAGTAAACGGCGTTGATGTAAGTAATTTTTCCCTACTCGCTTACACGTGGCGCGGGAAATGCCATACATGTCCCTACCACAACATAGAACAGAATAGAAATGGAATTTGTTATTCCCGAAATTACCACTCTCTCAAATCATACCTTCCCTCCCCCTCTTTCTGCTCTTAAACATTGTCTCTTATTCTCTCCCTGCAACATTTCCATCGCCATCAGGTATCATCGTTTCTCTATCTTTTTTTCGATTTCTTAATAGCTGAATGTTTCCCTCACATTGTTGTCTGGTCTCAGACTTACACACACGCACTTAAATTTCTTTTGGCACCTTCACTGCTACGTGTCCTACACCTCACCTAGGTTGCTTCTATTTTTGTACCTACGAAATGAAATGTGCAATGGGATTGCTTAGAAATTAATATGATAGCTCTCACTCATCATAACCATAATGTATTGTAAGTGATTTATTGTGAAGGCTCCCTAATGGTAATGTTCCTTATTAAATGCACAATGATAACAGAGCGTTTTAAGAAGTAATAATAATTGGCAGAAAGTTTCTTAAAGAGATTTAGGTATTATTATTTTTTCTAAGGTGGATTTTCTTAAAATAGAATTGTTCAGTGATTAGGGAAAGCTGAAGTAGATCTAAGAAAACTCGATATCGCGGTGTGGTGTTGCTGAAAATGTACAGAACGATCAGGTGGCAGGAAACCAAATTTTATGTGGAAAAACCCCCTAATACTGAGGGGAAAAAATATTTCACCGTATCACTAACAATATCCTTTCCACGTCCTCTCGCATGTAGTGTTTCCCATTGAGATTCCACTTGTTCTAATATCCTGTGATTACGATATCAACTAGTTACAGAGATGATACCCAATCCAATCCAGTTTATTTGTGTACTCCTAGGATTTACTCACTCTATTTTTTCTTTATTTCATGCATTAATGTTCGTCATCTTCAACTTTGGAATGTCATACCAAATTTGGTTGGATCCACAAGATTATCCTGGGTTTAACTGTGCAGAAATGGTTACTGATGACCTTGTATATCTGCCTTTCATATTTCAATTCTCTAACAAAATTTTTCTTCTTGGATTTTTATAAAGAAATCAGGAAGCAATTTATATATTTTAGAATGATGATTGTCTTAGTGAGGAAGACAATGAAAATTTCAGTCTTCCATTAACGGTTTGTGGCTTTATGCAATTGTTCGAAAGTTGAAAACTATGCTTGTTGTCTACTTAAAAAGTTCATAATATGAATTTCACAGAATGCATTGTTCCTACGACTAGGTATAGATGTGTACAAGGCAAGGGCAGATGATCTGGATAAAAAAATATTCCATCTTTAATTGCATTTTTTGTTTTCTTTGTACAATCTGTCAGAACATGTCTCATTTAATGGTGTTCAGTACATGCAGGAGGCTTTGACTATACAATGCATGTAGGAGGTTTGAAGAAGACCAAGTAACCTGGCAGAAGCTTTGACATACATTCAGGTAAAATGAGAGACAGCACATTGCTAAATTGTCACAAAAATAATGTCGGAGCAGTAGCAGGTGCACCTTCAGTTGAGAAAGATTTTGCTTCTTCAATAAAAGCAGCTACCGAGGTTCCTCCATCGTCTTTTCAGTTCTATGTCTGGTCAGATGTGGGAATTAATCTTCATGTTGATTTAAATTTGTCCTCATCAGATTGGATTAACAGGTTTAGAAATGAGGTTTGCATAAGTGAGAATATGCATCGAAACAAATCCCGAAGCCTTTGGCAGGATCTGAGCAGCTTAGGAGAGAATTCTACACAAGGTAAGTCTTCCTTTTTGTTAAGTACAAATTCTGGTCAAATTGAGGATCATGATGGACAAGCCAGATCTTCCTCAAGCTTGAAACTGACAAAAGATGGGGCTACAGAGTTAGGTCAACAGAATAAAGATGACATTCCATTGATATGTGATTCATTAACTCCATGCAGCATGACTATAGAAGTGAAAGATAGTTTACAGGAAAATCATTCAACTATCTCAGCTGAACTGAATGTAAATGTGGTAGACAATTTAATGCAAGATCAATCAACTGTCTCAGCTGAGGTCAGTTGTGCTAAAGGTGCATCTAAGAAATTCATTGATTCAGATGCTACCAATATGCCATTCATCAAGTCACTTTGTGATTCTGTTGTCAACTCAGTGTCAGATCCTGGCACGCTAGAACTTCAAAATTCCAAACCTGATAATGAATGTTCTGAGGATTGTGCTCTGCCAAATGGTTCTTGCTTTGTGAACCCTGGTGTGGTGTGTGCTGGAGCTTCATTAAGTAGTTCTGTAGGACTACAAAATTCAGAAGTTATAAGTTGTCATAAATATGCATCAGTTTCACTCTGTGATAATGATGGTTCCATGGATTTAAGTGATCCAAAGAGTACTTCTGACATGGAACAGGGTAGACTAGTCAAAACTCGGATTAATTTTGAAATTGACAGTAACAATTTCACATCAGTAACTGATGAATGGGTACAGTGCTTTCTCTAGCCTTGTAGATGCATGTACACTTTTTCATATATATATATATATATATATATATATATATATATATATATATATATATGGGGTATATGTTTGGTGCTTGGTATAATACTGTATTTGACAGATGGAATTTGGAAAGCCTTTTGATAATGATATCGAGTTCATTGAACTGTAAACTGAAATTTTTTATGTATTAAATTGAGTTCATTGTCTGGCAAATGTGTTGTAATGTATTAAGCTTTGCATGTAAACATCTGTATCTAAAATACATATGCAATAAATTGTTGAAGAATTTGAAATCTACCAGTACAGAAAAAGAAATAAGAGTGATTCTTATCATCACATAGATATAGTGATATTATTATTACTAAATGCTGTTTCCTAAATAATTCTGTTTCTCAAAGTCTTTAGATTTTGATATCTGATATTATATTAGGGTTCTTCTTAACTGAAATGGTACTTTTTTTGTTGTAATTTAATCAGTATTTGTGTGCTGTTTATTATCTTATTATTTGTTGGTTGTTTATTTTGGTACTAAAGCTCTTTGTACTTTTGTGTCTTGGAATAGTCCATTGTACCCACTGTAACACGTCTGTGAATTTTTTTATTTTTCATGTTTGTGATGTGTTGGAGATGATAAGGTAAAGAACGTTGACTATTTAAATATTGGAAGCCTAAAAGTTTTTGATGATCCTTTGCAAGCTTCTGGAATGTTGCTCTCATTGTACCTGATATATATATATATATATATATATATATATTTTTTTTTTTTTTGTTTAGTGTAATTACTTATGTTAAGAATGTAAAAACATTCTGTTGTTTGCAGGAGGTGGGCAAGATTGTTGATGGAAGGGAGAGTTCAGAGTAATTGCTCTTCCTAGTAATATTTTTCAGTGTTTTTAAAGCATTTCTGTGCAACTGATTTGGGTATATTTATACTGTGCTTTCAGATGCTCCCAATTTGATGATCCAATGAAGAAATCTAGCCTAGATTATAATAATCATGATTCTAAAATGGAGCTCCGTAAGAAGAGAAAAAACAGAGACTCTGAGATTCAAGGTTCAAATGGTCAACCTACTACTACAAGAGTTTTACGAAGCATGAAGAATACTACTACAAGAGTTTTACGAAGCATGAAGAATACTGACGTGAAGCCTCCTAAATGATCCATGAGGCTAATCTCCAAGGTGCTTTGACATTTTGTTTTGGCATTGAAGTAAAGCTATATACAATGAATATAATACCTGAAAAGTAAACAAAGTTATTCAATTTGATTGCAGCGTTCATTGTCTTACAAATCGGAAGTTACAGTATTTACATGATATTTAAATAGGATGTAAATTTTTAAATCCCCCTTTTTTATGCATTTATATTTCCAAATGTTAAACCTCGAATGAACTGCTTTCTAATTGTTATTACTCTTCAAAATCTTCTATACTCCCAAATGAAGTCAAAGGATTAGTCTTTTTAAATTCAAATTTCATTTCATTTTGCCTTCTAGCTATTTTTCATTTACTGAAACCTGCAACAGCTATTTTATTCACCTTTCTGCGGTATATTTAAAAAAAGGTAGGCCTGGCAGTTGGCTTGCCTTGCTTGTTATGTACTTTAGATGTTATTTTTCTGTTAAAAAATAACTTCCATTGAGTTTCTTTTCTATATGTTTGATTCATCCGTGTTTTTATACTGTTTGTTTCTCTTGTCCAGTGAATTCATGAAGTGCTTTGTGTGTCATTTGGGTAAATAGTTCGAGATTTTTTAATGGAATTATAATCTACTATTCCAAAGAGGAAGAATGACATTTAGTAGGTATGAACTAGCCCCTCATCCTTATTTTGAGCAACATATTAGCAAATATGAGATAGGTCATGAAATTGATCTTACATGTTTATATGACAGATCAGAGAAGTCAAATAACTGTATCTCACCTTTTTCTCCCCTTTTTTGTATACCAGAAACTTAAATTTATTATGTCTCTGGAAAATCACTTAGATGATCGTCTGATATGTGATCAAGCTTTTGAAACATGTGGATCAGAAATTGAAATAAATATACATAAAATTCCAACCCAAATAATTTTATTATTTTGTTGCTGCTCCTAAATTTGTTTTGCGAATTGAAGATGCTTTGCCTTCTGTTTTCATTCTCGATATGGTATCAATAATAATTATGGGAGTTCCTTGTTTCTAAGATTTTATGTAGAAAATTGTGAAAACTAAGCACATGAAACAAAATGGAAATAGGATGGTTCTTTTTTTTTTTTTTTTGGTGTAATTACTAATGAAATCATATCAATTAAAGAAAACAGAAATCAAGCTAAACACCCTTTTAATTTTTGGCATCTGCTTATATGCTGATAGGCCGTTTGGCCCTTAACATTAATCAAAATTTAGGATGATGCTGTTAATCATGTTAATTGGTTGCAGGTTGCTTCATTCTTTTGGAAGAGTTATACCCACAGTAATAAAAAGGCTAGGTACATTTCAGATAGATTTCAGTTAAACAGTTAAAGAATGAGCTATAGTTCTTTCTATTTTTGGTGCTTATAAACGATAAAGTTAATGTTTGTTTTAATATGCATCCTTTAAGACACTATTTCTGATTGTATATTTATATGGATCATATTATTTATCATTAAATTAGCTTGACGTGGGCCAATATATGGCATAATTGAATTGGAGTGTTGAAAACACATGCAGGCTAACCTTAATGCTAAAGTTAAATATAATTTTAGACATGAAAGTTTTTTTCTACTCTTTTCTTTTAAAACTCCACTCCTAAGTCCTAAATATATTTTTAGGAGTGTATTGGATTAGTATTTTAAAAGACTATTTTAACATAAAAAAGTCTTGTAGATTTTAAAGATTATGTAGGAATGTTATTACTTATCATATTTTAAAGATTTTTATGATTGTTTGAATTTTAAAAAATTTATATCATAAGAATTTAAAGGATTTGAAAGAATTTTATAGATTTATAAGACTTAAAAGGACGTGAATCTTTAAAAATACACTCAAAATTACAAGAGTTAATGAAGAAAGTAATAAGAAATGATGAAGTTTGGATAAAATCAAATCAATATAATTTTTAATTTTTTAATAGCTAAATTGATTTTAGCTTTAGGTCCTCTTATATTAATTCATCTTGTAATAACATTTTTTCATTTTTGTTTTTAGATTTGAACAATAGATTTAAAATTATACACTATTTTTCTGATTTTTTTTCAATTATTACAATTATTTAATGATAAATTTAATGACATATTTAAATGGGGTGCAATCATAAGCATAGATTAGAAGGAAATGATGATGGTGAAAAATTTGTAAGAAGGTTACTTAATTATGAGGATGACAAAATTAAATATGACAATCAAAAATATAGTGTCTAGCATAATCGGTTGACATATAAGACAAATATTAATTTAATATAGAAAATAAACATAAAAAGTGCAAAGGAGAAGAATATATTTGACTTTTTTTTATTTTAAAAAAATAGGAAAAACATATATGATACATATATCTTGAAGAATATTATTTTTTAGCAGCTATTTAGTACCTTTTTTAATTGAGTAGATCTTATTTTTGTGTTGAGTATTGAAGAGAGAAAATGGTATGAATGATAAGAGAAAAGAAAGTCTGATATCCAATAGAAAAAGAAAGAAAATAGTTTAGCAAAATTTTAAAGGTTTAAGTGAGATTGTTTGATAGATATTTTATATTAAAAAGTAAGATGGAATTCATCTCAAAAAACAACTCATCGAAATTTGTATATTTTTTAATACCAAAATACTTTTTTAAAGTTATAAAAAAATTCTAATTGAATACTACCGGATTTTATTACACTTCTTAAATTTTTGTAGAAGTCTTAATTGAATAACATAAGACTTATTTATACCATTTAAAAATTGTGATTGAATACTACAAGATTTTTTTATAAAAAAAAAGTCTTTTAATTTTAAAATATTTTGAAATTCTAATATAATACACGAGTTAAATTTGATAGGGTTGATAAAAGTAGCATTTTATAACTTTTTACATTCATTTTCATAATATCATATTATCTTTATTATTTTAAGCAATAAAATCAATATTTTTTCTCTAATTTAGTTTCTTAAATCAAAACATTTTTTTTATATTTTATTATTTATCTCACTTTCAATTTAATATGTTTCTATCTGAGAAGTATAATGGTACGTACTCACTAGCTCGAAATGTAACCGGTTGTTAGTAGTTTTTTATCTGAAAAGTAAAGTATAATGGTGCTTTAAAATAGGCGAATCAATTGTTTTCCAATAGTTGCTTTGAGTTGTTATTGGTTTAGCAACGCAGAATGAGAATGACACCATCTATGATCAAATCAATGACATCTAATTACAATTCGATGCTACCTTATGTATGGTTGTGTTTTTTTGGTGGCAGAATAATAATTATGTTTATAATTCGATTCTACCCTTCTGTTAAATAATTGATGCTTTAAATTAAATGAAAATGTTATTAGGGACATTCTAGGTATTTTAATATAACTTACCATCTTTTCTTTAATTTTCTTTGTCACTCGAGCTTGAAACATTTTTAGAGGTGCGACTCAATTTTCTTCTTCTTTCCTTATCTTTTTAAGTTACAACCAACCGAATAAATATTTTACACCATTTTTTTATCCTTTTCTTTTCTTTCTTTCTCTATAACACCGAAGTATTCATGAAGAGAAGTTGCATGCTTAATGGAAAAAAAATTATACATGTGGTTAATCTGGACACACCATCCACAATTTATTATCTTGTTTCTTTTTAAAGTTTATGACCTATATAGCATCTGTTTAAAATAATTTAATTAATATCTTCAAATCAAATAACACAGGCTTATTCCAAATTATAGATATCTTATTGCCACCTTTGAAAGATTTATTTTGTTTATACAAAAATATTTATTTAATTAATTTGTGGTTAGATGATTAGATTGATTTCATCTAACATTTCAATAGAAATGATTCTTTATGCTAAAAAGTTTCACAAGTCCAAGAGTTGAGACTTATGGTAGTTTATAAACACTCTTTTCTTTTAACCTATCAAGGTGTTTTTTAAGGACAAAAATTGTGATAGTCAATTGTCCTCCTTAAGTAGAGGGAAAACATGCAAAGACACTTTGACCTCCAAGTTAGGGCGTGAGTGTTATGGATGCAATAATATATTAGGGTTAGGTTTACCTCTTCCTGGATGCCTTTTCTATACATGACATTTTTTTGTCATTCATGGCAAATTCAGCTACTCGTTTAAGAATGATCACCTTCCTTAACTTTTAGGGGTTCTAATTATGGTGAATTGTTTAAATATATGGTACAATTTATTATTGTCATTTCCTATCATATCTTTTGTTTACCGTTGCCAAGTAAGTTGGATGAGGTGTGGGCTAGAGTCAAGTTAGGGAGTGAGTGATATGGATGCAGGAATACAAATTAGGGTTAGGCTTACATTTTTTTCTATGCCTTTTTATACATGGTGTTTATTGTCCTTATGGCAAATTCAATTATCCATTTATGAATGATCACTCTCTCCCAAGGGTATAATTATGGTGAATTGTATAAATATATGGTGCAGTATGTGATTATTGTTTCGTACCTTGTTTTTATATTTATTTTTGTCTAGTACACCCCGGTAGTCAGACTAGGTGTGGTGGAATCACAAGGAGGATGATCTATTGTCATATTTAGCTAATACATAAGAAGTTATATATGTAATATTATATAAACATGAGTTATAAGGTTGACTTGATGGTTGGAAAAAGAATTTTGATGATTGAAGGTGAGAAAATAACTAGGTTCGAATCTCTCCACTGACATTTTAACAAAAACTAACACCTAACATTGATTAATACATTTTATTATACTCTTATTTTAATGTTATCTATTTTCGGGCCTATGGCCCCTCCCAGCATAAAAAATGTTGGCTATTTTTAAAAATTAAAAACTTAATTAAGCCCAACATCAAGGTTAATTTTGGAAAATATATAATGACCCAGATATATGATTCATCAATATTGAAGTCTAGTTAGCCCAAATTGCAAGATTATCTGCTTATAAAGATCCCCACGAAGCTCTCGTATTTTTTTCTTTTTCCATCTTAAGATTATGAAAAAGAGTTGTTTTCTATAATTAGCGTTTCAATTTGAGGGAGCAAACAGGTGTCTATGAACTAATCAGGCAAGAGGGTTTATTTCACTCTTTATAGGGGGAGACACAATGGCAGCCATACTGTGTAGGTAATATACCACGTTATGCAAGACGGGTTGCCAAGAAGTTTGGCTTGTAAAACATGTAATTAGTTTTAATTGCTTGTCCCTCTCCTTTTCTTTTTATAGCTAGGTGTCGATGGTTAATTACACTTGCAAAGTTTAAGATGTACAACGGTAATTAAGTAACTCATTATCTATCATTCAAGTCTTACCTCACTCCGTTACCATTAAACTTTGAATTTTTCACTTCAAATTTTCAATTTATCTCTGTTGCGAGCAATTATTGTTGAGTGAAACTAATCATTCATAAAAACGAAAGTGTAAGAGGTATTTAGCAAAAATGGAAATACTATTATTTTTTACAACACTTAAGTATGAGGATTATAAAAAAACCCTAACTAAAAAAATATTATAAAATTTTAAAATTAGTTAAATTCATAAAAAAACAAATATTTCATATATACACGAGTATTTGTAAATTTACGTGAAATGTGAAAAAAAAATATTAATTTTAAATATATATATAAAAAGACATTTAAAACTTTTAATTAAAGTCTTAAAATAATTCAATTAATAGAATATTGTTTTAATGATTATCATCTAAATGTTCACTATTTTTTGTTTAATAATGTTATTGGTATGGAGTATTCAAGATTTTGTCGATAATTAATCTATGTTAGAAAATTTAGTTGATCACCGTTAATGCGATTCTCCTTTTTCAATCAAGTTTCCTTCATTTATAATTTGAACTTGAGATCTTACTTAAGGGGATTGAGTCAGTAACACTCGGACCAATGATTTATTGGTAATCTTCATTATATTTAATGTTAATTAAAGAAATTTAGTGTTGATTAAATTAATTAAAAATAAACATCTTCTTTAATTAGTTAATTAATTAAAGACACGCTGAGTCTATAACAAGAATCTTGAGTTCTATCCCCACATAATGTAGTCTTAAAAAAAGTGTGATTAAGTCACAAAGAAAGAAAATAATCTTCATCAAATCATGCACACACCAACTCAAAAAGAAAGAAAAAATTCATTGGAACTCGATGGCCATGAAAATGGGAGAAAAGGAGCGGAAAATGGGAAGAATTTAAATGGAGGAGGGACCCAAATGAATGGTGTTTTTTGAGGTGGTGATGTGAGGTTTCGTATTGTTCCAACTTCCAAGCCATTAGCCACGCCTGATATATATGCAAAGTAAAATTTGGAATTGGTCGCTAAATATATATGGACTCACTAGTTACTACACTAGTCCAATCATGAAAAGATTGAATTGCATTAAATTGCTCATTTATTATTTTCACCAACACTTTGCCCATACGTACAGAAGTAGCAGTTTTGTTTCATTTAATGCACCGTCGTCTCTCCACTCAGCCTCTTGTCTGCAACAGCAACAATACCCGGCAACCACCCTGAACAATCTTTTGAGTTTCACTACTTCACCTTCCCTTCTACAACATACCACCATGCTCCAAAATAATGCATTGCAAGTTTTTTCTTTTCCTTTCAAAATGTGGGTTGACTTTGACTAGCTGATTCAAAGAGCATGCATGGACCATATATAGCTCCAGTTGTTGTTGATCTAGTGAGTTAAAAGTCTCTTTTGTGATGGAAACAGTTGGATTTGGAGCTTAATGGCTTTTCTTTTATTATGGCAACTTTTCTTTTTATCTTTCTCACCAAGCCAACAAGAAGCATGGGATTTTCTTTCCTATGCATTGCAAGTGAACAGAAGATCTAGCATGGTTCCTAATGAAGATCCATGGAGTTTGTGAGAAATCTTGAGGTAATTAAAGGTGTTATCATGGTGTTTTAGTTCTTAACTAGATGAAGTTTGCAAGACTTGTTCTTCCCTCTAAACTGCATTAGTCTTACTCTTAGCAACCAGTTTTCTCTGAGAAGTCAATGGAAGCAAAGCCATAGTCTATGAGCAAACAATTTTGCTATTACTATTGGTGAATTTTTTACATTCTACATTTTTTTTATCTGTGTAATACTTTGGTTGCTTCGTACCATGGGGTTCTCATTAAAACACCAATCAATCTACGGTTTCAATGTGAATCAATTTTTACTTAGGCTTCTACTTGAGGTGGTGGTTTTGTCACACTTGTGGTTGCAAGTTACAAGCCTTGGTTCCATGTCATCTATTGCCATCTCTTACGGCGAAAAGGGTTCTGTGTTTTGTGGTTTGAAATCTGATGGCTCTCACACAGTGACATGTTATGGATCAAACTCAGCCATAATCTATGGAACACCAACACATTTTTCATTCCTTGGTCTAACAGCTGGAGAAGGCTTTGTATGTGGTCTTCTAATGGGTTCTAATCAACCATACTGTTGGGGAAGCAGTTCCTACATTGAAATGGGAGTGCCTCAACCTATGATCAAAGGAGCACAATACCTAGAAATCAGTTCTGGTGATTACCACGTTTGTAGCTTGAGGAAAACTATGACTGGAAGGCACAGGAACGTTTCCTTGGTTGATTGCTGGGGCTACAACATGACCAAGAACTATGTGGTTGGTGGATTGATTCAAATAATCTCAGCAGGTTCGGAATTCAACTGTGGCCTTTTTTCTCAGAACAGGACTGTGTTCTGATGGGGTGATTAGACTAACAGCCTAGTGATTAGTTTGATTCCACATGACATGAGATTCCAGAAAATTTCAGCTGGGGGGTAGCATGCAAAATGTTTCGAATCCGAAATAGAAAAATAGAAAAAGATAAGGGTTTGAAAGAAACCGTAAAAATATGTATACTGTACACCCCGGAATCTCAGAAGGGAATAACTCCAAAACTTTTTGTTGGGGAAGAAGCTTGAACCTTGAGGAAGAAATTTCAGTGTCACATGCAGGTCAAGGAAACGTTGATTTGGCACCAAATGACCCTATGCTTTCTGTACTGGGACTTGGAGGGAAGTTCCATGCATGTGGCATTAAGAGCTATGACCGCGGAGTTATTTGTTGGGGATTTATCATCAAACCAAGTTCACCATTTCCTAAAGGGATTAAGGTTTTTGAAGTTGCTGCTGGTGATTACTTTACTTGTGCAGTTCTTGCTGACAAATCTCTTATGCCTTTATGTTGGGGTGTTGCCCCCACTTCTCTTCCTTTAGCTGTTTTACCAGGAATGTGCCAACCTTCTCCATGTGCTCCTATGCAATTGATCAGCATAAGAGTCTTTGCAAGTCACCGGATTCTCGTGTTTGCATGAGGTGCAGTGGTGCTTGTCCTCCTGAAATGTATCTGAAGAGTGCATGCAATTTGGCATATGATAGAGTGTGTGAATATAACTGTTCCTCTTGTTCTTCATCTGAATGCTTCTTGAACTGCTCCTCTTCATATTCCAATGCTGCTGCTTCCACTCAGAAGAAAAGTGAAAAAATTTGGGCTCTGGAGTTGCCAGTTCTCATTGCTGAGATTGCTTTTGCAGTTTTCGTAGTTAGTATTATGTCAATAACTGCGGTTTTATACGTCCGCTACAGGCTAAGAGATTGTGTGTGTTCAAAAGGGTCAAAGGTGAAGAAACTTGGTGGAAATTCTTCCCTCCAAAACCAGACTTGGAGGAACTTAATAAGATCAGAAGGGCTCAAATGTTCACCTATGAGGAGCTTGAAACCGCAACCGGTGGATTCAAGGAAGAGTCCATAGTAGGGAAGGGAAGTTTTTCTTGTGTGCTCAAGGGAGTTTTCAAAGATGGGACAGTTGTTGCCGTCAAAAGGTAGTGTCTCCCAACATGCAGAAGAATTCCAAGGAGTTTCACACTGAACTTGACTTGCTCTCAAGGTTGAACCATGCTCATTTGCTCAACCTTCTAGGGTATTGTGAAGAAGGTGGAGAGGGGCTTCTTGTGTATGAGTTCATCGCTCACGGATCTTTGCACCAAAACTTGCATGGAACAAACCAACTGTTGAGAGAGCAACTAGATTGGATAAGAAGGGTGACAATTGCAGTTCAAGCGGCACGTGGAATCGAATACTTGCATGGCTATGCTTGCCCTCCAGTGATTCATAGAGACATCAAGTCCTCAAACATTCTCATTGATGAAGAACACAATGCAAGAGTGGCTGATTTTGGTTTATCATTGTTAGATGCTGCAGACAGTGGTTTCCCTTTGGCTGAACTCCCAGCTGGGACTCTTGGTTATTATTAGATTAAGATATTTAAATTTTAAGTTATTTTGAATTCATTTGAATTTGTAAATCTGTAACTGATTATAGATAAGATAAATATTAGGAAGTTAATTCTAATTTTTTTAAATTTCAAATCTCATCAAGAGGTTAGGATTTATTTGTATAAATATTCTCATTTGAGAAGAAAAGAATAAACATTCCAACGTAACATGTTTCAATGTTGAAGTTACTGTTCAACTTAACATGGTATCAAGCTAGGTTTGTTCCACAAAACTATTGCTTTTTTTTCCCTCCTCACCCACCCTATATTTAGTTTTTTTTTTTTTACCCATACCTGAAACTTCCTTCATGATTTTTTCCCCAAATTCCTAAATTCATCGTATCTCTAATTCTCATATCTCCCAAATGGATCTTCCACCAAATTCTGATTATGCTACCACTAATTCTTCCTCAACGAACCCCTCTTTTACCCCAAATATTGTGATTCATCAAGATCACTCATCTCTTCCCTTAACC
>PYAF01004757.1:2015813-2039226 GCA_007407185.1 Glycine tomentella
GAATTCATTTGAATTTGCAAATCTGTAACTGATTATAGATAAGATAAATATTAGGAAGTTAGTTTTAATTTTTTTAAATTTCAAATCTCATCAAGAGGTTAGGATTTATTTGTATAAATATTCTCATTTGAGAAGAAAAGAATAAGCATTCCAACGTAACATGTTTCAATGTTGAAGTTACTGTTCAACTTAACAGTTATCTTGATCTTGAGTTCTATAGGCTTCACTACCTCACAACAAAATCTGATGTTTATAGCTTTGGTGTTCTCCTTTTGGAGATTCTAAGTGGTAGAAAAGCAATTGACATGCAATATGAAGAAGGCAACATAGTGGAATGGGCAGTGCCTCTTATCAAATCAGGAGACATAACCGCGATTTCAGACCCGGTTGTAAAGCCTCCTCCTGATCTTGAAGCATTGAAGAGAATAGCAAATGTGGCCTGTAAGTGTGTGAGAATGAGAGGGAAAGAGAGGCCCTCAATGGATAAAGTAACAACAGCTTTGGAGAGAGGTCTTGCACAGTTAATGGGAAGTCCATGCATTGAGCAGCCTATTTTGCCAACTGAGGTGGTTTTGGGAAGCAACAGATTGCACAAGAAGTCATCCCAAAGGTCTTCAAACAGGTCAGTTTCTGAGACTGATGTGGCAGAAACTGAGGACCAAAGATTTGAGTTTAGAGCACCCTCATGGATAACTTTGCCTAGTGTGACATCTTCTCAGAGGAGAAAGTCATCAGTGTCTTAGGAAGATGTTGATGAGAAGAAGGCAAGAACTTGGGCAATGTTGATGTTTTTAGAAGCCTTGAGGAAGAGATGGGTCCTGCTTCTCCAAGAGAGAGGATGTTCTTGCAGCACAACTTCTAACCATGTATGTCAAATTTGAAGGAAAAAAAACTACTCTGGTTTATAGTTCTCAAGTGATTGTGGCTTTTGATTTAGATTCTTAGCAATGGAAATGTGGTGCGAAATTGTGAGGTGATTTTCCTCAACAGATGCAGCTACCATTGCTAATGTAATGCTGTTTCATGTAACTATGTTTCATGTAACTTTGTTTATTGAGTCTCATCATAGATGCAAGTCTGAATTATTATTTTAAGGGTTAATAGTAATTATAGTTCATGAAAAATGGTTTCACCTTTTGTTTTAGTCTCCCACTTTTAAAATTTCTAAGTTTTTCGTTTCGTAGATTTTTCAAATGCACAAATTTTAGTCAGTAAAATCACAAGTTTTCGTCCCCTAGTAGTGTTAATTTATGGAACTAAAGTTTGAGTTATACAGGAACAAAAAGTTATAATGTTAAAAGTCAAGGACTAAGACAAAGATGGTCCCTTTTTCTGGAATTAAAAGCAGCATTCACCCTTATTTTAATTTCTATCCTCTAAGAGCTGTGTTTCAGAATCCTAGTGGAGAGCTTTCATTCTTTTTGCAACTGGATGTTATGTAGCTATGGTATCGTTTTATTGGCTGTAATTCTGTAAAGTTTATCATCTACGTTAAATTCTCTGATTCATTTGAAATTGAAAGAGCTGGATTATAATCTAATGTTTAAATGACAAATTGGATTTTTGCTTAGGAGCAGTACTTTGTGATATTGAGAATTGAGATCACTGAAGAGTTAAAAATAATAGAACTTTATGTAATTTAACACAGAAGTAGGGAAAAAGAAGATCGAAAAACACATTATAAATGCCCTCACGCAGGATCGAACTACGGACCTTCAGTTTACAAGACTGACGCTCTACCACTGAGCTATAAGGGCAGGCTGATATTAGGTCCTCCAATATAATAATATTAAATTAACTTACCACTCTATTTTATAAAAAACAAGAAAAATCTCTTGGCAAAGTAATAGTTTTATTGTAAACAACTGTTGTCCTTTAGATGTAATGCTTTATGCTAATTTCTACCTTCTCACTATTGTCTCATGTGTGATTGAGATTATTGTCCATGAATTCTTTTTTAAACAATTTTCTTTCTTTTCCGTACCTTATTATTTTTCTCCTTATTAACTCTAACACTTATTAGGAATCTTATTGAAACGGATAGAATTAAATTTTATAACTCCTAATCTCATAATTAACTATCTCCATCTCTGTTTATCTTTTTTGACTGCAATATCTGTTTATCTGTAAGCACAAGATAATATAATTTAGAGATGAAATTTTAGCACAGAACTAATCACAAAGAACAAACGAAAAAAAAATATAAAAAAGGAGAATGAAATTTTAGCACAGAAATAAGGAAAATGAATAATGATCTAATGTCACATTTAATTTAT
The DNA here is from genome assembly GCA_007407185.1 of Glycine tomentella. Taxonomy (NCBI): domain Eukaryota; kingdom Viridiplantae; phylum Streptophyta; class Magnoliopsida; order Fabales; family Fabaceae; genus Glycine; species Glycine tomentella. Next base: position 2,018,090 of record PYAF01004757.1, read on the forward strand.
TAAATTTTACATTTTTTTATAACATTTAATTTTAGTCATTTATGTTTTTAATTTTTTTTTCATTTTCCATAAAAAGTTAACATTTCCGTCAACTTTTAAATTTTAAAATAATTAATGTAAAATAGTCACAATTTAAAAACCCATTATTTTTGTTTTATTTTTAAAATAATAAACCACCACAAAAAAAATAAAATTGATGATCCTAGTAGTCCAAAACCCAGATCTTCAACAACTTTCCACAAACACTAACAAATTGTCAAACAAACCAGATGCAGAGAACTAAAAGAATCATCACAACCCCAAATCCACCAAAATCCCCAAAGCCATCAAGGGAAAAACTAGATTTAGAGAACACCACAACAGAAAAATTCAATCTTTGAGATAAATAAAGAAGAGGAAAAGTCAAAGGGGTTAGAGAGATCAGATAATGGCCATGAAGGGGCAGCGTCCACATAGGAACCTCCATTAGTGTTGGTCATGAAGCTCGCCATCGCACCACCGTGGTCGTCACAAAATCGACATTGCATCACCGTCCTCACGGATTCAAGAAGCCGCAGCGGTTCACCACATCAAGCTTGAGTGTTTGTAGAGTGGTAGAACCCGCGAATGAGTTTGGTATTATAGACGGAGTCCGCCGCATCAGCACCATGTCGCGAAAGAACGAGAACAACTTTGTTGCGAAGGTCTCCACGGCATGTTCCATGTTGGTGCTTCGTGCACATAGGCTATTATGAGATGTTTCACATGAAGGAATTGGGGTTGGGAAAGAGACGAAATATACGTGATTGGTGTAATAGAGATTGGCAAGAAAGGAGTAATTAACATTGAAGAATTCTAGTATAGAGAGAGCTTTTCTGGGTGGGTGGTGTCAACTATGGAAAGCATTTGGACTTTGGTGGAGTGCTTTATTTTTTAAAAATAAAATAAAGATAGTGGCGGAAAAACCGTCACTATTTTACATTAACTATTTGAAAGTTAAAAATTGACTAAGTTTGAATTTTTTTCAGAAAATGCAAAAAATATTAAAATCAAACTTTTAAAAATATAAAGGAGTAAAATTAAATATATCAAAATAAAATAAGTGTAAAATTTAATGGATCAAAAGGAAAATTAGGCTAAATAATAACTTAATTAAAGAATGCCCTCACGCAGGATCGAACTACGGACCTTCAGTTTACAAGACTGACGCTCTACCACTGAGCTATAAGGGCTATTCAATAATTACTTTCGTCATTATCTTTATAACAATGATATAATCACAAATATTTAAAGATCACTTCTCCTCCCACATGGGATGATAGGAAAATTTGTCTTCCTACAAACAGTTTGTCTTTGTGATTTGGGAAAGCATTATTTTTGGCATGTCAGTAGGTAAATATTCTAAATATGTGGATTTTTGTTCTTATGACTCTTCTTGCTTGCCTTCACCATTTTCTTCGTGTGTGTTTGATTGTGAAAAAATAGGAGAAAGATAATGAGATTTTTCAAAATTATGCATGGATCTCACTATTTTCTCTCTACTTTAATTCAAATATTTCTTTATAATTATCTTTCATTTTTTTTTCTCTTCCACACAACCAAACTCACCCTTCATTTTGCTTCTCTTTTTTTTTTCCAACTTTAATTTTATATTTCTCTATTCTTGAATTCTTTCTCTTTTCCTCTTTATTATTTTTGTCTGGTACAGTGACAAGAGGAGGAGAAGATCCAATTTGTTGTATGTGTCTTTTGATAACACGTCTTTTCGTATAGCACAATGTTTATTAAGTTTCACCTACTTATGTTATTAAAAAAATAAACAAAAAAAAAAACTATTACAATTTTCCATATTTAAATTTAATGAGAAAATTTATTCTTATTTTTACATGTAAGAAAAAATTTGTACAAAAATTACAAGGGTAATGAACAAGGTTGAATTTTTTAAGTAATAATAATTAAAATTTACCAAAAAAATTAAAATTATAAATTAAATTATAAAATATATCTCATGGAACTAAAGCAAATTATATCACAGCAAGTGTTAAATTTGATACAGACATCAAATTATATCCCTTGATGATTATAATAATCTCATAAACTATAGCAAATTAAATTAGTATTATTTTGGTAAATTTAAAAAAAATATGTAAATTAGGTTGGCATAAGATAAAATGTTAAAAACAACAAGACCAAGCAAAGTATGAGTTGAAGAACACTAAGCTATTGGGCTTGAAATCTACAGGATAATTATGAATTATTGTCTCCAGTGCAAGGCTAGTTCCCACGCCAGTGGGAGGATTTCCTTTCTAGACAGCAGAGAAGACAAGTAATCATAAACAATATGAAATTCACATAGAACAGAAGCTTTAAGTTCTCTAGGACCGCAAGAAGCAAACACCAACAAAACTGAAGCACATCAACTGAAACATGAGATATCATCCGTTACAGATGTGTATTGATGCCAATATGTTTGTGCAAAAGGTTAGCATCAATACATATATGGAGCATGAGGAACAAAACTGAACATATTAGTACTTTTTCAAATTCAGCCAATGAGTTCAAGCATGACAAGTATATAACAATTTGCGATCCAAGTAAAATGCAATTGAATTTGTGGTTAGATTTTTCGTTTCAAGAATTAAATTTTGGAAGTAAAAAAATATTAAACTTCCGAAATTTAATTTCTAAAATAATGTTTACTTAAGAGTATTTGTTGTTGAGTTTTTGTTATAATAGGTGTTGTGAAAAAATACAATTTAAAATTATTGGATAAATAAAGTAAACGAGACAAATATTACAGAATTTAAAACAATAGTCAAATATAATCAAATACAGAAGTTACAAATGTTGTATATAAAAAAAATACTAGTTACGAGTCTTTTTTCTCCTCTAAATATGTACAACCTTCCTCAATGAGATACATGATAATAAACATAACGTGATTTTCCAAAGTTTAGTTCCATATGTTGCAAATAAACATAATGTAACCATCATGAGATACATGATAAAATAAATAAACACATATACATTTTACCAAACAAGGATGAAATTCACTCAAATTGAACTTTGGCATTGGCATAGGTTATTGCATTGAACCTCTCAAAGAGTCCCCCTCACATGTCGTTACTTTTACACACATGCATAAATAGATAAACTATATATTGGACCATATGTTCATTCAGTAGTTGTTAGCTTTTGAAAAATAATTTTTACTAGTGTTAAATTTTGAACACTTTTGAATTTTACTTTCCAAAATATATTTATTACACTCTCAAACTTATTTGTTATAGAAGGGTTGTTTTTAAGGGGAAAAAAAATATATAAAAAAGAAAGTGAGAAGAGGAAAAACAAAAACAAAAAGGTGACAAATTATCCCTTAATAAATTGTAAACTTTTTTATATGGGTTCAACGGTTGTCCAGACCCAAAAGATAATGGGTTCAAAAAGATGTTAATATTAAAGGGCATCTGTTATATTCATTCCCTTTGTTTGAGTACACTTCCCTTATTATTATTTATTGCTCATCATACCCAAAATACCCCTATATCATCATTTCATATAGTATATTCTAAAATTAATGTTTAAATTTTTGTATTCCAAAAAGTAATTTCTAGAATACAAAAATTTAAACATCATTCCTAAAGGTACTTTCCAAAACACATAGTTTTGGAGAGTACTTTTCAAAATCCATTATAATTTTATATTTCAAAAAGTACTTTCCATAAGTCAAAATTTGTTTGGAAAGTAATTTCCAAAATTTAATGAAAAAACATATTACATTTGTTCCAAAATCCAAAAAGGTGATCATTTCAGTATAATGATAGACAAAGAAAGCATTCTAATTCTAATGTGTCTATACCCCACCACTTGAACCTCTAACTAAATTACACAGTATGTGCAAATTATGTACAGAGATTCAAAACTTGTAAGCACTTTTCCTAGTTTGTAGCAAGAGAATAAAGCTACTAGATCAGTAAAACTAAAAAAGTGAGGTAGAAAGGAATATTTTTTTTGTCATGGAAGTAAAAATGGAAAAAGTGAGGTAGAAAGGAATATTTTTTTTGTCATGGAAGTAAAAATGGAGTGAAAGAAAGGAAAGATTCTAATGAAAGAGAGGGAAAACGTTTTGTTATCATGGAAGAAGTGCATTGTTGGGGGGGGGGGAGTGTGCGATTGTGTGAGTGAAAGAAAGAAGAAGTTTTGAGATAAGAAGGTTATGTAAGCTTAAGAAAGAAGAAGGGGAGTGTACTTAGAAACATAGGGAGTGGATATAGCAAAATGGCTTTTAAAGTGGTACCTATTAGCTATTGGACTAAAACAAAAAAACTGGGGGTTGGGTTGGGTGGGTGTGCATCATAAAACTTTGATCAATGACCATACATTTCTATTTTCTAGAGTCCCTACTTCAGAAAAGTATCCCAATTACACGCCAAAACAATGTGTTAACTTCCCACTCAGTAGTATGATTATTATACTAGACAAACTAATATTTTACAGGAAATTAAGTGTGAAAAATAAAAGGTGATAATGTTATTACTTTATTTGCTAGTTAGTTCAGAGTAATGTTATTGCTCACAACCCAAGACACCCTCACATACAAAGAACAACTATGTCACCACCAGCCATCGCATAAACTATTAAAAGAAATGAATTTCGTCCATAATATGTAAACTATACATATAAATCAATATTGTACAGGACGTATCTGAACATCGCAAAACAATATGACCGGCCGACAACAGTGTTGCGCATAAAATCAAATGAGAATTACTATTGTGTGGTGTGTAAGTATGTTCAGAAAGAGCCAAAACCAAAAAGAAAAAAAAAATAAAACGAAAAAAAAAATCCATTTTGTTTATACCCTTCATATTTTATACCTTTCATATATTTATCCTGTAATTGTCATCATTTGACTGATTGTATAATCACAGCAAACTCCTTCACACATGCGAAAATTTCCAGAAAAGTGCCACACCCTTTCTTCTTTTTCTTGTTTTTAAGTAAATAAAAGAAAGGGAGTCCATTCTGCCACATATTTTAGTTTCTAAAAAAAAGAAAAGGAGTCCATTCCATGGACTAAAGAAATTAATTATGCTGAGGGAGAGAAAAGACAGGCACAGATAGAGTGATCTAGCCTCACCCTTATTCAGCCAATCACAAACTCCCATTATATTACTTTTGATTAACTCATCACAGTCCCTCCCCACACATTCCTTATCCCCTCCTTCCAAGCAAAACCTTTGAAAGTTGAAAACACCATATCAAAAAAAAAAAAAAAAAAAAACTTCAAATCAATCACATCCCAACACAAACACACACACACTCTTCTTTTACCCTTCTCTCATTCTTTCATGTTCCTAACTAAAATGGCAACTAACTCTCTCCATTACTCCATCCAACACCACCACCTCCATTCCCTCACCAAACGCCATCACCTTTCAGACACCCCACCCCACACATCACTTTTCCTCAAACACCCTACACCCCCTATACACCCCAACATCACTCTCTCCCACACTCCTTCAAACTCACACATCACTTACTCCCTCTCTCAAACCACCCCTTCCTCCACCACCTCCCAAACCACCCCTTCCTTTGACCTCCTCCGCCACCACCTCTCCAACAAAAACTTCCAATTGGCCGATGAGGAGACGCGCCGTCTCCTTATCGTCCTGGCTGGCGAAGCCGCGCAGAAGCGTGGCTATGTCTTCTTCTCGGAGGTGAAGTTCATCTCCGAGAGCGACCTGCGGACCGTAGACTCCCTCTGGAGGGAGCACAGTGGCGGGAAATTCGGGTACAGCGTGCAGAAGAAGCTACTGGAGAAGGCCAATGGGGACTTCACCAAGTTCTTCATCAAGATTGGGTGGATGAAGAAGCTTGACACTGAGATGGAGCAATATAACTACAGGTCCTTCCCCACTGAGTTCATCTGGGAGCTCAATGATGACACCCCAGAGGGGCATTTGCCTCTCACAAACGCTCTCAGAGGGACACAGTTGCTCAACAACGTTCTCAAACACCCAGCTTTTGATGTAGTTGATGACGAAGAAGAAGAAAAAGATGGTGAGAACAAGGACAATGGAGGAGCAATCTCAGCCACAGGATTAAAGGATAATGGTTCTTCTTCAAAGAGGATCTTCAAAACGGACTATAGCTTCTGAGTGCATAGAGGAATGGATGTACTTTAATTTGGAGGTTAAATTTTACGTATAAGATAAACATATAGTCGTAAGTAGTATTAATTTATTATCAAACAGTGCAACTATGCAAGTGGTTTTCTTCATTGTATCTTCTTTTTTTCCCTTTTTTTTTTTTTATCTTTCTTGCTCTTTTTCCATTATATCAGTTTTTTTTTTTTGGGGGGGGGGGGGGGGGGGTGCAATGTGCTCTTAAACTTACTTTGCCTTTATAATTAGGACAATAATTTTTTTGGGGGGACCGCATTTTACAAACTCTTGGTTGTTAACACGTGAGATGTTAATAGGACAATAATTTTTGCCAGTTACTTTTGAGTTTTAGCTTTTCAGCATGATTGATACGAGAGAAAGAGGATGGTAAAAATAAAATAAAATATTACAGATGAAAGATATTGTGCAGATGTGTGTAATATTATTGTTAGGAAGCTAAGAAGTTTAGAAAAGGGAAGACAAAAGTCAAAACAAACAGAGAAGAGAAAGTAAGAGAATTGTTCACCCTCATTTTTTTTTCATAACCAAATTGGAGAGATAAAGGATAATGACTTTATTTTTATTTAAAAAAATTCAGCATTTATTATTTGCTCCATAAGTTCAGTAACTTGGAAAAAATAATAATGAGTTTTTATTAAAATATAGAATAAATATAAATAATATATGCATTATCAATGTAAAAGATATTTTATATTATTATGTAATTACAAACCATCAATTTGATAAATATGATAAAAATGTTGACATTTATAATATAACTATTTATGATTAATACACAATGTAAAACCTTTTACATTGATCACACATACCAATTTTATACTTACAACATTTTGCCTTCTCATTCCCTCCCTTGATAATTCATTCAAAATGAGGAAAACAGCCTCTGTTTATAAGCCATTTGGCCTATTTTCCTTCCCTACTATTCTATGTCTATCAGATTCTCTCCAAAACTTCCAAATACAGACTAAAGTAGAGTTCTTACAAAATTTGGAAAGGAATAATAATGAGCTAAATTTTACAACACGAAGGCAAATGGATGGTACATATAATTTCCAAGGGTTGATGATTTACACAAGTTGCCTTCTTGGTCAGTACATCAAATCAAGAGTTGCCGCTGAAACCAACCTTTTTAGTGCAACGAAATCTAATACATGTACATCAGATGTAACCAAAAAAAAAAAAAAAAAAAAAAAAAAAAAAAAAAAAAAAAAAAAAAAAAAAAAAAAAAAAAAAAAAAAAAAAAAAAAAAAAAAAAAAAAAAAAAAAAAAAAAAAAAAAAAAAAAAAAAAAAAAAAAAAAAAAAAAAAAAAAAAAAAAAAAAAAAAAAAAAAACAAAGTAAGTTTATATCGCAGCACGAAAATCAGATACTTTTCCACCTCAAGAAAATTAGCCACCCAACTCAGCATTACAAAAGACGTCGTTCCAAACTTGACTTTAGTTCCAAAGAAATCTTAATATTTTCCATAGCAAACTAATAACGAAAGCTATTTTGATGTTTGACATAATATAGACTAAATTCAACAATGTCAAAAATGACCAAGACTTACCCAGCTATCACTATGCACAGGGGCACAGTCTCCTTGTGTGCTGATGTAAACCATCACAAGAAAGTATAGATTGTGTTTCAGTGTACAAACATGATCCTGGATTCTGAAAATAACAAAGCAAATATGAATTATAAATGTCCTCAAACTTTTTTCCCCTGATACAAGTTACATCAGCTTTGCAGAAGTTCAAACTAACTGAATATTTCAGCCATGCACATTCCAGTCTTTTAATGGACACGCTCATATTTCCAGAAAACTACAAAATTTAAAGGTCCATATCCTCTAATTTCCGTGGAAAGATTTTGGTACATTGTACGATTACTGCATAATAAGCATAACTATTTAATATAGCCTATAGTCAATGAAAATGTGGGAGACCATCTAAAACTCAGATTTTCCAGCCTATTACTACTTTAGTCATTAGTGGAATTTGAAGATAAAATGAAAAGGCTACAAGCCACTAGAACCATTCTCATGGCTTATTGATGACCAACTGGACACCACCTCCAACATTGAGTTTTGAAATTAAAACCAATTCATGATTGTCCGTGAGGGTGTTACACATGAAATGAATGCTATTTTAAAGAGTTATATACAGGGTTGAGCTCACAAGCTATTTCAAATGAAATTTACAGTTTAAAAGAACCCATCAAATACCAAGTATCAGTAAGGGATTCTATGACATCATATCATCTAATCCAATTTATATAGGAAAAGAATCACCTTAGTTAATCAGTATTCATCAGTTTCTAGAATCTAACAGGTTTGTATTTTTGTTAAATCATAACTATTACCAGATGCACTGGGGCATCATAAACAACTTCAGCAGGTTGATCTGCTCCGACACTTGACAAGCAAGATCCCTTGCAGCTCATATATTTCTGAATACTGCCAACATAGTCAAGACCAATTGATAAGATCAGTACATCAAAAGGAAAGAAATAGTTATCAGCATGCATGGTATTCATTCCTCACTCGATATTGCTTTTTGTGCCAAGACATTATCCATGGTAACTGGTAAGTATGTTTGCAACAAAGCAACAATAAAGGTGGAACTAAAAGAGGAAGTACAGAAAACTAAACATGTGATGAAAATCATGCACATTAATAAAATTAGACATCTTGTGCACAGTGGGGACAAATTGCACAAAGTAAAGAGTATCATTTAAATACATAAATACATCGGCAACAGAATTTAGAACACAATTTCAATGCATCACTTACACGTCACAACTATTAAGCACCACAAGTTTATTTGGGACACATGATTGTCCTCTTGATTTGCAAACTGAATTACAAGATTCACCTTGCCTGTCAAACAAGTTATAAGAGGTTCAACTGCTATGCTATAGCAAGAAACTGCAAATGCCAGCCTCAGTGAAAGAAGCAATCTCAATAATAATTCACCTCCCAACAACAACATTGATGCCACTCAGTCTTGCTTCTGTGAGAGTACTATTTTTCCCTGCTTCAACGCATGAAAAGGAACAGATTTTATCTTAATAGTGATAAATAGAACAAAATCTTATATAAAGTATTGGTAACAAAAAATCCTAAACCACAACCTGTCTATAACAAGAACACAATTGTAACATGTTTATCTAAACATCTTTTAGAATACAAAGTACAATGTCATTCAAATGGATTGTAGCCTGCTCTTTCCTATCAAAGACTAGTTAACTAATATTATTTTACCATCAATTTCTCATTGTCTAAGGCAAACTGCAAAATCCTATGCTGCTATAATTATTACTAGGCTATCTGTGTCACTTCTGATGAGGTTTTAGAATCTGCACCTTAGTAGATCAAATTATCAAAATACACTTAGGAACTTAGCATAATTACTAGGCATAACTAATATAACAGTTTACTCTCCAGACTTACCAGAAGAATTTGATGACAGAGAAAAGCAGTGGTGGAAGTCACTAATATAAGCATTTTCATGGACCTGAAACATTACACATCAAGATAGAAACATTAGCAACTCATTGTAAGCATGTTTTTCAAGCTCGAGTTAACACTTGGACTAATGAATTCCGATTCTAAGCTACAAAAACAAACTAACTCACATGCAAACTTCTTTTGTCAAACTTGTATGAGTTTATGTACACTGACAAAACAGTAAACTCTCAATTCAACTGATAAGTTTACAAGTTTGAGCTTACCCATAGTTTTGGCCTCAAAATGCAGAGTTTTAGTCAATTTTATTGGATATTTGAGTTTCCTTTGTTTACAATATGTATTTGATTTATGAAACTGATAATAATACTTTGTTCTATTTGGCCAAACTTCTAGTATTATAGTATTGATTTATGTTTTTAGTTTATTTCTTTTATTTACTTTGTTTTAAAGTTGGAATTTTCGATATTAATCAAGCATATACTATTTAATTATGTTCGGTTATTAAGACTATTTTTTTGTTGATAGAAAAAGATTTTAAATAATATTTTTGAGTATGTAAACACTTACAACTTTACAATTCAAGTTTACTAGGGCCTTATGAGTTTACCTAAACTCCCGAATTGGACAACATTACTTGATTGAAATTTGTAAATATTAAACAGCTAGGAAAAATATAGATATTAGGCACCAAGATATCTACATTCCTTTTAAAAAGAGCCTGTCCATGTGGAATGTTGTTCTTTGAATACTTAAAAATTTAAAAAGACTGTGATCTCCTATACTCTTGAATATGTCTGAAATAGTAACTACTGTTGGACTCCATTTTAGTGTATCTAAAGAAAGACGTTATACAAGGTAAATACTAAAAGGTAATGCGACCATATAGGCATACCACATATACCCATGTAATTGTGAGAGAAAACAAAGAACAAAAACTATGCTCCAAATAAACCGTTATGCTGATTGTGATATAAGTGTATGGGAACACAGTCAACTCCATCATAAATGCCTGGATATAGACTAATATGAAAAGCTTCTAAATCAAGTCTAACAAAAATCAGTTGCAATGAAAAGGGTTTTCATTTTAATAGAATAAGGCAATAAGCAACCTTGTAAATGAGGGGGAGTGTATGTTATTAGAGGTAATCATATAAGTAAATTTCTGTAAGTTAAAACTTCAAGAACAAGATAGCTAATGCAGGAGTATACTCACCACACTCTCAGAACTATGACGGCATCTCCCAGCACAGTAGTCAAAAACACTTGAATAAGTCCCTGCCAAAAAATCAAATGATGTGTATCTGAACAAATTAGTAAATTACTTACTCCAACATTCATAGGAGATTTTGGTTCACTTAAGAACCAGTCAGCAGACAGAGAACCTAGGCAAAATCAGGAGAGCAGAGAGAAAACTGAAAATATCATTGTCTATGCTTAATTGCTTATTAATGCCTTCCTTTTTACATGCAACGATCCTCATCAGAAACACATTCATCATTGAGGCAAATATGTATGAAATTGGTAAGATGTCTAGGCTAGTCAATCCAAGGCTCCAAATACAACTCTACATTACATTCAAACAAAATGGCAAAGTAATGAGATAGAAACGTTACTCGCAGTAGTAGGCTTGGCAACCTTCATCTTCAGCACTTGTTCCTTACTTATCTGTTCAATTAAGACAACACACACTAAGACCTTTACTTTGTTCAATTGGATCATACCCTAAAAAGTGGCAAGAACTAGGGAAAAAAGAGAGAAAGTGAAATATCAAATAGGAGAGATTACTAAAGCAGGATTGAGGCAGCAGGAAACACAATATTCATAAGAGTTGCAACATTGTGAAAGAAGATTGCATCCACTGCAAATGGAATCCAAAGTCACAATGTAAGATAGCAATGACATAATTGTTAGTATTTGTTTGTTCAATTGTTCCCTTCAAATGCAATAATAAATCAGTTAGGAAACAGAAAAAAACTCACTGGCAAGAGAATTTCTCCCCTCTTTGAGGGCAGCATCGAGAGCGTGAATTAACAGACGCGGCATTACACACATAACCTACCAAATCAATGCAAATTAATACAATAGGTCCAATACAAATCAATCAATAGAACATTGATAGCAAACTTTATGGAATATAACATAATATAATAATAATATCATAAATAAATTACGAAAACAAAAAAAAAAATGTTATTTTGAGGAGTGACCAACCGTTATCATCTGAAAGGAGGTATCTTCCTTGAACGGTGGTTTTGCAGGGATGAATGATTTGAAAGCCAACATCTTTCCTGATAGCAGTGATTGTGGATGAAAAGTGAAAGATTAAGAGAATAAGCAACGAAATTTTTATGCCTATGTTGTTGTTCCTCCTCCTTGATGCTGATGCAGACACTTCCATCGTGGAAACATGTGATATGCTGCTTCAGTTTCAATTTATTTCTCACCTTCGAGGCTTCGACCTCGACCAATCGCGGGTTCTGTACGATGTCGTTGGTTGTTCTGTTCGCTGTTTCTAGCGGAGCCGTGCTTGCCGTTTTGGGCCAACACTTTCTGAGTACCGTTTGGGTCAATCAGAATCGGCCCAACTAATTTTCTGCAGCACATAAAAGGAATCTACTATTACACCCGAAATTATTATTAACATCCCCGTTTTAATTTTTTAAAAAGACAAAAATACCCCACCATTTCCCCTGTTAAACCCTAAACGTTTAAAACAAGCCCACACTCTACCATTCTCCCTCTCAGTTGCACCCTACCCCTTATTCCTTCTCTTTCTCACATTCACCTTCTCCATTATTATGTCAAAGTTGAGCTTTCACTGTCCTTATTTTTTTTAAAGTCAAGCTCTCTCTCAGTTTCATGTGATATCTTAAGCTCGACTTTTTTTTTTTTTTTTCTATTTTAAAGATTTGACAAAAACATAATTTTGTTGTGTATATGTGAATTGAACTGAAATCCATGCATTTTTAATTTGTTGATTGTAGGTTCGTTGTGTAGCATGCACGGTGTATCAGACTCATGGGTAGAGTTGGCCTTAAGGAAGAGCATACAAATTCATCCTGAGATGAACATGCACCACCGACAACTTCAGTTTTGTAGGTAGAGAACTATGACAAAGTTGTAGGAGCAGTAGGTTGCCATGACTAATGATGCAACGCTAAACTACGTTGTTGATCCTAAGGTTCCTATTGCACTTGAGATTAGTGACGGATTTGGAGATTTTTTTTAGTAGGGACAAAATATAATATAATATTTTTTTCAGATAAAATATAGTATAAGCTCTGTTAAAAAGAGTATTAGAAAAAAATGAAAATAATAAAAACTAACATGATAAAGTTAATAAAATTAGTATCAATTTATTTTCTTTTTTATCTTTTTGAACTCTTTTCATTCATCTATTCAAAATAATCTTCTAAGATAATGCAAGAACTAGTTGAGGGGGGCATGGACTACATTGCCTCCATATAGAGTAGGTCTTTTAGAACATTTTATATTAAGGTCTTATTTGAACCATATTACCCCCACAACTATGGGAAGGCAACATTGGAGCTTGACAATCTTGCAAATAAAATCCTGGATATGCCTATAAATAAGGTGGTAAAGAGGCATGTTGAGGAGTCAGGGTTTGGTTCCTCTTATACGCACACAATATCACATAGCAAATAAAGTCATATTGTTTGCATTTACTGAGTATCAATACAAGGACACCAACTCATTCTGTCTTTTTGCATGGGAGATGACCATCACATTAGATGATGTGTCATGCTTCCTGCACATTCCTCTTTTATGATTTAGTATTATTTGCACCTTTCGATTTTTTTTATAAACTATTATCGTTTTAAAGAAAATAATAAATATTTTTATTAAATATTATAGTAAAAATGTATTAGCAATATTAATATTTTATTAGAATGAAAAGAAAACAAAAAGAGAGGAAAGGAAAAAAATGATTTTTTATTGTTTAATTCATAAGAAAATAAAGAGAAAGAAGAGATAAAAATTGATTTAAAAAAATTCAAAATTCCTCTCTAATTCAAAATTCAAGCTTTTCTATCTTCTCCCCCTCCTTTTTTTTTATCTTTTCATTATAAGAAAAGGTAAATTTTTATCCTTCTATTTTTTTTTTTTTTTACTTTTAATTCTCAACGATTACTTCAAGGACAAGGAATAACAAAATAATATTATTTCAATAATCACTTTCTTTTATCACATTAACATATAAAATTCTTAAACTTTTATAAAGCATAGCAAAGTCACCGGGCAAGATGGCTCACAGGCAAAAATGTCACCAAGCAGTCAATAAAGATAAAAGAAAAAAGAACTTTCCTTTTTCAAAATCCAATCAAGTTTCGGACCGTTGGGCTTTTTCGGTGGTTGCAATCATTATATGGACAAAAAAATTAGCAAATAAATACACAGCACTTTTTTTTTTTTTTTTTTTTTTTACCAATCTAAGGCATTTTTCAAAATTAATTACCCAAAAATATTAAAAATATATGTTGGTTTAAGGTGAATTTTGTCTAATGTCATTAGTTTATTATTTCTAACATGTGTATTGTACCTTAACGTCAGGGGACATACACCTAAAATAAAAACAAAAAAAAAAAAACTATAGCAAATTAATGCATGTCAAATACTAAGCATGTTCTACCCTTTACAAATGTGAAACTTGCAAGAACAATCACACCTTTACATTCTACGAAAAAAACGCAATAAACAAATTCGCCTTTTACATAGAGAAAATTACCTTTGTGTGGATAAGACTCACTTACATGAAACACATACGCATAAAAAAAAAAAAACACAGAAAATATTTGCAATGCGTGCCTGATTACACATATAAAAATAATAAAATTAATTGTTTCGTGGGAATAACCATCCTAATTAATATTTTTCCAGATTTTCTAAAAAATTAAATTGAAAAAATATCTTAATCGTAAATCTTAATAGATACAAAAGACACACTAGAGTCTAGAGGTGATAAACAAAAGTAGTAGAGGTGAGTGAGAGAAAGATATTATTTTATCTTCATGTTTTCTAACTCAATTTCTTACTGAAGAATGAAAATCGTATCATGCTGTAAAAAATCACATCCTATTAGTGGTGCGCCAGACAATCTAACACAACAAATATCATATCTTAATTGTATCGTATCTTAGTTACCAAATAAACCTAAAAAGGTAATAAATGATAATTATTTTTGCCATAAAGTATTACTTTATATGAGGCTCAACTGTTATTTTTTACTCAAACATACATAATTTTTATCAATAAATATTAATTTATTAATTTTATTAAAAATGTCATTAGAAAAAATTCAAATCCACAATTTCTCTTTACCTCCTTTTTCTTTCACAGTTTCACTCATCCTCAATCCTTAAGTGAATCTTATATCTCCTTTTAATATACACAATAATGTATCAGACAATCCAATCCATCACAACACATATTCTAATATTATTAGATTTTTTTATTTATTTATTTTGGTAAATTTTATTCTTGACTTGGTAAAAAGTAAGAAGTAAAATGCGATTCATTGAAGGTAAAATTCACCGAAATTTTTAGAATTTGAGGTAAAAAGCACAGTTATGATTTTTTTTTTTTTTTACTATTTTTGTTTGTGCACGTTTATTCGTTATTTTTATGTAGTATATAGTTGTCGATGAGAAACGATGCAAGCATCCATATCACGACGTTGAATGATTTGCGCGTAAACGATCGATCATGAAGCGCAACAGAGTCATCGTGCAGTCAACTTCCCAACCACACCAATGGTGACGTTAGCGTGCTTTTTTTTTTTTTTCTATTAATATTTTCATTTCACTTGATGATTTTAACTGAACAGTAGTAGTAGCTAAGTACATGTTGATGATGCTGGAACGAAAGCGTTGTTTTCCAATAAGCATTAATATCCATACGAAACACAACGAAATTGTCGGTGGGGTGTTCAACCCCTCTGACCCCATTGCCATTATTCTCAGAAGATTAGATTAGTTATATTTATTATTATTCCCTTGATTAATTTCTTCAATTTTGATGTTGAATCTGAGAGAGAGAGAGAGAGAGAGAGAGAGAGAGAGAGAGAGAGAGAGAGAGTCGTGTGCCACAATTTTCCCAGCTTTAATTGGAGTGATTTCTGATATTTTGTGTTAGAGTTCAATCCAGATCGTGACTAGAGAAGCAAGAGACCCTTGATTTTGCAACTGTTTGAATTTTGGGTAAGTCAATGCAGCTTTTATAGCTTGGTTTCCACTTTCCATCCCTTGTTTGATTTTTGCTTTCTTTTTTGGCCTGAATTCATTAAAACCTTTTGAGGTGAGGATTTGACTGGGTTTTAATTAAGTTGAAGTGGTAAACATGATGAATTGTGAAATTATGTTGTTGTTGTTGCTGGAATGTGAATTGTGGAGGTGGTTTGCAAAGTGAGTTGATTGATATTGAGGAGATTTTTCAGGGTCCATAGCAAAATGGGGGTTATGTCCAGGCAGGTTGTGCCTGTCTGTGGCAACCTCTGTTGCGTCTGTCCTGCTCTGCGGGCAAGCTCCAGACAACCTGTGAAGCGTTATAAGAAGTTGCTAGCTGATATTTTCCCACGCAATCAGGTGACATTTTCAGCTCATGATATGCCATTTGCTTGTTAGTTAGTTGTTATTATGTTGGTTAATGGCTTACTATAGTGACCCCTTTCTTTCCCCTTGCATAGAGAGTACATTGTAGTTAAATATTAACCACCTGTTGGTTGCGTCAATGTTTATTGTGAAAACCAACGGTATTCAATGAATATATGTTTGGCAACTCATCAAGGTACTCATATCCAGGAAAAAAACGTGGGTATTGAAGCAAGATTTTTTCTTGATTTAGCAATTATTTGGGAATATATCATGGGATGGTTTTTAAGTCTATTGGTTTCAGAGGCTGGTGTATTTTTTAAAACATGCTTCTTTGCCATCAGTGACTTCATTATGTAATTTTTAATCTAGATTTTGCATTCAATTTATCATTTCCCTTCGCTAGTTTACCACTACCATTCTTAGTAAATAGTCTATTGTGTTCTGAATAAGAATTTTCAGTTTCCTGAAGAAAAGGGGTACAGCAGGATCTATGTCAATTTTATTTTTTTATTCTAGTAAATATTATCAGAATTTAATAAATATTTGGATTGGTTTGGAGCCCCTCTCAGTCCTTTTTTATTTCCTCTGTTCTTCAAATCATCTAATATGCGTGATAGTTACTGTGTTTGGCAGGAGGCTGAACTTAATGATAGAAAAATTGGAAAACTATGTGACTATGCTTCTAAGAACCCCCTAAGAATTCCCAAGGTAATGTCATTCCTGGAAGTTTTTTATTTTCTTTATCACTTTAGGTTCAATTGCATCATGCAATCAAGACAAATTATGATTTATGACATGACAAAAAGAATTTAGATAATAATAATTCTCTTAAGAAACTATTTGATTTGAATAATATGATAATATGATGGAACTACTTCATGTCTTAAGTTATCTTTGGTGCAGGAGGAAATCTCATTGGCTTCCATTTAAGTTTTTTTTTTGGTATTTTATATTGCAGATTACTGATAACTTGGAGCAAATATGTTACAAAGATTTGCGTTATGAAACCTTTGGCTCAGTGAAAGTTGTCTTGTGCATATACAGGAAATTCTTATCGTCATGTAAGGAGCAGATGTAAGTTTAATGACATGGATATAGATTGTCATCATTCTGAAAAATTCACTTTTAATGAGTAGTCTTAGAATGTGGATTTGGACCTAACTTGATCCTAAAAGCTAGTTCATAGGGTGACGGTTATCCTCCACTTATATACTCTATCTTGGCACCTATTTCTAACCAATGTGGACCTTGGATTTTTTCCAATACACCCCTTCACGCCCAGACATTTTTGGGCTTGGTGCGTGAAAAACATGGTGGATAACCCTTTGAATGGATCTAGGATAGGCTTTGATACTATCTTAGAATGTGGGTTTTGGTTTAACTCAACCCCAAAAGTTAGCTCATAGGGTGAGGGTTGTCCTCCACTTATATATTCTATCTTGGCATTATCTCTAACCAATGTGGGACTTAGGTTTTTCCCAATAAGTAGTCGTAGTTTGCCGGAAGAAAATTTTGCATGCATGAAATTTTAGATTGAAAGTTTCCAGTCATTGTATTTGTAAATTTTATATGCTCCTGATATATAATCCAATGAGAAATATGTTTATTTTAGATAAATGCTAACTAGTGCCTTAAGGAGGCTATTTATGGAAACAAAAATTATAATCTTTTTATTGGAAAAAAAGTATTAGAATACCATAAACACAAAAGTTATTATTATTCTCTGATAATTGAAAACATTTAATAGGATGTATTTAATGTTATTTAACCAGTGCCCTTAGGGCACTTGTTTGCATGATCCGCTCTTTGAACTTCTACATCAATCTTAAGTCACTGAATATATCTAATAATGAATGTATTTACTACACAATTTCCTTTTCTGTTGTTATTTACAATCATTTGTGCAGTGAGCTTGTTAAATACATTTTAAGGAGTGTGAAAAAGAGAAAAAAAATATAATTTAAAAACTCCCCCCCCCCCCCACATAATACGTGTTATTTTATAATTTGTAATAGTATAAAACATTGTCAAAAAAATTTCTTTGATGGCCTCTTCTTTTTTATTTCAAATATGTGATGATATTAAAATTATAATTCCTAATTTTGCAGGCCACTTTTTGCTGGTAGTTTATTAGAGATCATTCGGACTCTTCTAGAACAAACCCGAACAGATGAAATCAGGATCTTAGGCTGCAACACTCTTTTTGAGTTTTTAGATTGCCAGGTAGTTGGTTATTAAACCTTAATGACTTTTTGGAATAACATTGTTCACTGTGGGATTGACTTATGTGGATGATGCATAGTTAGAGAGATCTGCCATCCCTTTGAATTCTTTGCTTAAATTTAACTTTCTGGTCTCTGGGTGAAAGTTCATGAAGGCAGTAAAAATGGATACCACTGAAGGTCAAAAATCATACTTCCCCTTTGTGGTGGTGGCTTGGTGGTGCTAATTGCATTTATACTCTGGCTACTTGCTATATATTGCATTTTGCAGACAACGTATAATTTTTTTTTACTTTTTTTTTGAAAGGCTTAAGTTTTTGTGATCCTGACTTTATTAAGTTAAAAATAGACAGATGGTACATACATGTTCAACTTAGAGGGTTTTATTCCTAAACTATGTCAACTGGCTCAAGAAGTGGGGGAAGACGAACGAACTCTGCGGCTACGTTCAGCTGGACTACAAGCTCTATCATATATGGTACTGTTCCTTTCTCTGGTTTATTGGTTATGTCGTTTGGAAATTGCTTATTCATTCCTGTAATTTGACATAATGAGGATTAAGGACTGCTCTTTTCTTCAGCAATCAAATACACAAGAAACCACATAAGTATTTTTAATTTTTTATGAATATGAACTCTATGGCATAGGATTAGAATGTAAATTAGAGGTGAGGATAAATGTATGGTCTTTAGCAGTTTTAGTGATCACTGATCATGTTATCTGGTAATAGCTGTAAAAGGCTAGAATATTTGATTTTGTAAATGATTGTAAGAGTGAGATGTAAATAATTTGAACTGGTTAGTGGTTATGCTATTCCTGCCACAGTATCCTTTTGTCAGTTGCCTTTTTGGTCACTTGTACCTTTGTTTGCTGATACCTTTTGCTTTTCTCCCGTTTTCTGTGGATAGGTGCGTTTCATGGGTGAGCATTCCCATCTTTCCATGGATTTGGATGAAGTGAGTACTATTTCCATACTCTTCCTTCTTTTGGTCATTGTTCAATGGTACAAAAAGAGACGAAAAAAACAAGGGATGCATTTGTTGTTGAAGTTTGATTTTATGTTTTTATTTTTCCAAATTTTGAACCCAAACTTGGGTATTTAATATAGAGGCTTGCACTTGTAGCAACAGAGTTTTTTCCAATCTAATTGTTTTCTTTTTTGTTTCTTGTTTGGACGGCTGGTAATTGAAATAGATTATATCAGTGACTTTGGAGAATTACCCGAGTCTCCAATCTAACTCCAAACCTGTCATGGAAGATAAACTGAATTCAGAGTCCCTGGACCTGTTAGTACAGGGATTTTCCAAAGTAGAAGACCCTTTAACATATATCACTAAAAAGGATCCTTTGTTGCTGAAAGCTGTGACTGGAACTGAGATAGACTATGTGTTGTATGTTGCACCTTACTCTTCACCATCCTTTATTATGAAGCCAACAGTCACGGTCCCAAAGCCCTTATGTGTTTACATCTTTTACAGGGATACTGCTAAAGATCCTACATATTGGTCAAAGGTTTGCTTGTATCATATGGTCAAATTGGCAAGGGAAGCTACAACTTTACGGCGTGTCCTTGAGCCTCTTTTTCACTATTTTGATACTGAAAATCAATGGTGTTCTGAAAAAGGAGTTGCTGATCATGTTTTGATGTACTTACAATCTCTTTTAGCAGAATCAGGTAACCATGCACTATTCAGTGACATGATTTTCCTTAAAAAAAATATTTTCTCTTATTTCAGTATATTGATTATCTCTTTTTACACAACAGGAGATAACTCCTGTCTTCTGTTGTCCATATTGGTCAAGCACTTGGATCATAAGAATGTTGCTAAGCAGCCTATCCTTCAGATTAATATCATTAACACCACAACAAAGCTTGCTCAAAATTTGAATCAACAGGCTTCAGTTGCAATACTCGGTGCAATATCTGATCTCATTAAACATTTAAGGAAGTGTCTGCAAAATTCAGCTGAAGCTTCCAGCACTGGAAATGATGGGCTTAAGCTGAATACTGAACTCCAATTTGCCTTGGAAATGTGTATATTACATCTTTCCAACAAGGTATGCATAACATTTTGTTTGTCTTTCAAACTGTATGCTGCTTCTACTATATAACTTTTGAGAATAACAGGTTGGGGATGTCGGACCCATTCTTGATTTGATGGCTGTGGTGTTAGAGAATATCTCAAGTACAGCTATCATAGCAAGAACAACAATCTCTGCTGTTTATCAAACTGCAAAATTAATCATGTCCATTCCTAATGTATCATATCACAAAAAGGCAAGTGTTCTGAGTTACTTCGACTGGATATGCACTTTTCCATACGCCTGATAGTAAACTGTATAAGTGTTCTGAGTTACTTCGACTGGATATGCACTTTTCCATATGCCTGATAGTAAACTGTATAAACTTTTGGGGAATTTTTCGTTCTTTCAGGCTTTCCCTGATGCTTTGTTTCATCAATTGCTCCTGGCGATGGCACATCATGACCATGAAACACGAGTTGGAGCACACAGCATCTTTTCTTTAGTGCTCATGCCATCTCCATTTTCTCCCCAGTTAGACCCAAAAACAAATATGTCTCAGAAGGTACCAAGCGGAAGCTTCTCCATTCAGCATGAAAGCTTTTTAGGAGCAGAACAGATCAATGGGAATTCTATGGAAGGAAAGGCAGTATTTAGTGTTAGTG
>PYAF01004757.1:2039326-2074611 GCA_007407185.1 Glycine tomentella
GGGGGGGGGGGGGGGATGCTTCTCTTCTTGTTTTATATTTTATACAAATTTTATTAATTCCAAAATATTACTAAGATTAGGAAGTGATTTGGTTAGTTTTGTTTTTCCGATAGTGTAGAGGACCTTAGACATTTCCTTTTGCTGTAATTGCTAATAAATATTGCATGACTTAACTCTTTATTTTTTCAGGAGCTAAGTTCTTTTCGGTTAAGCAGTCACCAAGTGAGTCTATTGCTTTCTTCAATCTGGGTTCAAGCAACATCTGTGGACAGTGGCCCTCCAAATTTTGAGGCAATGGCTCACACTTATAGCATTGCTTTATTGTTCACTCGTTCAAAGGTGAGATTGGTAAAATAGTAAAATACAAATGCCATTTTTTTAGATTTAAAGTCCCTAAAATCAATGAACTAATGTTTTTTTTTTTTAATTATTTATAACAGTTTACATTTTTAATTACCAGTTGATGTTGTGGGGGTCACTTGTACTATTATATCTTAATCTTATGTTATTATAAAGCGGCCTAGTTCATATTCTTAGACTATTACCTGGGTCAAGAACAGCTATCAATGCATATTTCAATTTTGTGTGAAATTATCAACAGTATTTTATGGTAGTGGCCAACATTTTGAATGTTTTAATCCTTTTGGAAATGTAAAAAGAAATGCCATAGTTTCATAGTTTCTTTTATTAATCCTGATAGCTTATAAACCAAATAATTTAATTTGTCCATGTTCATGATGATGTGAATTGCTTTTGACAGACATCCAGTTACATGGCTTTAGTAAGATGTTTCCAACTGGCATTTTCCCTCATGAGCCTCTCTTTGGACCAAGAAGGTAAGTTGAAGATATAAGTGATTTTTTTTATCTTATAATCTTGACATGCTGCCTTCTTTGCACAATTCTTTCTACATCAACTTGATTTGGATATAATACAAATTGCCTATTGTTGGAAAGTTCCACATCAGCTGCCTCAATTACTGGGGTGCAATTTAAATACCTGTTGGAGAACTTCACTTAATGCCAATTGTTTTTAAGATGAAATCTGACATGGTATCCAAGCCTATAGCCCATTGCCTTAACTTCTCAGTTGTGGTTTAAATATTGGTTGGAAAACTGCCTTAATTGCAGCCTCCTGGGACTGCCTTCATTGTGCTGGTTTTGAGAGGGTCTGTTTGGTCCCGTGTTCGTAGTGATATGACCTAAGTAGTGCATATAAGGCTTGGGTAGTTCTCACCTTACAAGCCGGTACCAGCATTATCCACACTCCAAGCCCATAGCTCTGTGTGTGAGGTTGTCTTTTGTGGGTTGAGTTATATCTGTTAGACTGCTATAATTTTTTCCCCTAAAATAGTTGATTGACTATACATGGTTTTCCACTGCAAGCAATAGTGTGACTCTTTCTCTCCCTCCCTCTCTCTCTCTCTCTCTCTCTCTCTCTCTATATATATATATATATATATATATATATATAATATAATGTAGAATGTGTTGTTGTAACTTGTAAGTGTTATCACTCTTCCCCCAACTAGTTGAGATAAATGCTTTATGTTGCAAATTTTCTGACATCGCTGTTCTCTACTTGCCTGTTAAAGGAGGTTTACAACCATCTCGCAGGAGGTCTCTTTTTACTTTGGCATCATACATGCTTATATTCTCAGCCAGGGCAGGCAATTTCCCCGAGCTAATTCAAAAAGTTAAAGCATTCCTGACTGAGACAACTGTTAGTTTCATCCCTGAATCTCTTATCTTGATCCCTATTCCATGTCCTTGTTATTCAACTTGCTTTTTAAAATTGAATTTTATTATCTGCTTTTTTTATTTAATAATGATCAGGTAAATTAATTAGCGTTGTAAACCCACAGGTAGATCCTTTTCTTGAGTTGGTCGATGATGTCAGGCTGCAGGCTGTTTATAGAGAATCAGAGAACATAATTTATGGATCTCAAGAAGATGATGTGTCAGCTATGAAGACACTGTCAGCAGTAAAATTGGATGATAAGCAGTTGAAAGAGACTGTAATATCATGCTTCTTGACTAAATTTTCAAAATTATCAGAGGTAATGTGAATTTCTTTTCTTTTTGATTAGATTCAAGGTTGGGAAGTAGCCAGGGTTAGGAGGATGAAGTAGGCACTACTGTATTTCAGTTTTTCATTAGTTAAGCACATTGACCAGTAAAAATCACATTATAGTTCTTGCACACATTATATTAGGTATGCAGAATGTTACAAAAATATAGTTGCAATTGAGTTGCTTGCCAAGGAATATGCAAGTAGTGGGTAAGTATAAATAACATGATTTTTTTATATTAACCAGGATGAGTTGTCAAGCATAAAGAAGCAACTTGTGCAGGGGTTTTCTCCTGATGATGCATATCCGCTGGGGCCTCCATTGTTTATGGAGACACCAGGGAAGTCTTCTCCACTTGCTCAGATTGAGTTCCCAGATTTGGACGAGGTAAAATTCCTCAAAATTGCTTTTGCATCTAAGTTAAGTGGCTTTAGAAAACTTTTGTGTAACTACTTCTATGACGTGTTGTTTCTAGATTGTGGCTCCATTAGCTTTGATGGATGAAGAGACCCGGCCGGAACCAAGTGGAAGTCAGTCAGATCGTAAATCATCACTATCTAGCAATAGCCTGGACATTCTAAGTGTTAATCAACTCTTACAATCGGTAAAATGTGATACACTTTTATATTTAGTTTTAGTTGATTGGCTATGTAATTGTATTTTAAAACAATCTTGTATAAGCTGGAGAGTCGAGACTGGGTTTCTTCTTTTAAAGATATGATTTTATATTTGGTTCAGGTTGCTTGGCCACGTGATTGTATTTTAAATCAATTTTGTATTTTTCTGCCGGATTAAAGATACTATGTGGATTATTGTATGGATAGGTTTTGGAAACCGCACGACAAGTGGCAAGTTTCCCCATTTCCTCAACTCCTGTACCTTATGATCAAATGAAGAACCAGTGTGAGGCACTTGTAACAGGGAAACAACAGAAAATGTCAATTCTTCACAGTTTCAAGCACCAGCAGGAGACTAGGGCAATAGTTCTTTCAAGTGAAAATGAAATCAAAGTTTCCCCTCTGCCAATTAAGGTTAGTATTTTTTTATCACGAGAGTTTATTTCTTCGGCAAAAGAATAATATATAGTGAAAGAATAATATTTTCTTCAGGATCTATGTGACATTCAATTGGTTATACTGCTCAGTTGATTGTTTGGAGTATTGAGTGTCCTGATTTATGTAGCTTGTGAATTAAACGTTGATAAAATTACCATTATTAGAAAATAAAAACTGAAGATGAAAGTCACCTACAGACCTAAAGACAGTAGCAAATCATTTGCTTTGTTATGATTCAAAGCCAATAATAAAACTATTTTTTTCCTAATAATCTTCCATAGATGATATTCTTAATCTCCCAATATCTTCTTAATCTTAATAACCAGTTGTATTATTTAGAGAGAGAGAAAAAATCACTCACTAGCTTAAATGATGTATTTGGAGAGCATATTAAGATGTATTGCAGGTATAGAATTCATTTATTATTTTATTGCTACAAATATGGAGAGCCGACCATTTGGTCACACACACACTCTGAACCTAAGGGTGACACCTTTGCATGATGCATTACAATCAGGTCCAATGTTCGGATTATACATAAAGTTGTTTTGTTAACATTGAAAGGATTGTTATTTGTTACTTTGCCTTTTGTGTAGACACTGGAGTATTCAGAAGGTGATCTGAAGTTAGTGAGTCAGCAGCCATTTCAAGCACAACATCAAGTTCGCCTCTGTTCATATGACTTTGGACAGCAACATTCTTTGAAACTACCACCTGCAAGCCCCTTTGATAAATTCTTGAAAGCTGCTGGATGCTAATGGTACAAGATTGGCATAATAGATGTTTATGTAACTATTTATTTATATACAGATGAACATCTTTGTTTTTGTTTTGGTTAGCTCTTTACCTATCAGTTACTGGTTGTTTCTTTAGCTTCCTTCCACCCTACATGTCCAAAGTGAGTAAAATGTGCTCCATGGCGCCACAGTGTATGTCTTTGAGCCTGTTTAGATGTAAATTTCTCTAGAAGCACTTCCAGAGGAAGAAAGTAAGAAGAAAAAAAAAGAAAATAGTTTCTCTATAAGCTAAAATGAGTTTTTCATTAGCTCATTTGTAGATATCATCTCATCTTTTAGAGAAACTATATTTGTGAGCTTCTAAAAATTAGTTAATGAAAAGTTTATTTTTGCTTTTGGAAAAACTCATCTCATTTTTTTCTTCTAATTTCTTCTTTTAGAAATGCTTTTAAAAAAACTTATCCAAATAGGCCCTTTCTCTCTTTTTTGTGTTAGGGAAGGAGCATGTTTCTTCCAAAAAATGTATGATTTTGTGGGTATTTCTTCTTAATAATTGTCAATATTCTAAGGGGTTTATTTTTGTTTGCTTAACATTTTGCAAAGTTTTTAAAATCGGATCGGTGTTTGAACCATGAAGACATTGGTTCAATGTTCAAGGATCTAACCATAGTTGAATAGTGGGTAAACGGTTTTATGTTTTTTAACATTATGCAACATTTTAAGTAATGCAACAATAAAAAAAAATATTAAAAAAAACGATCTAAAATTTTTAAAAAATTAGTATAGATGATTAAATTGGTAGAGAATTAATGAAGCGATTAAAAATAATTAGTGAAATTGGTGTCTGAAACTGTTTTAAAAAATATATTATTTTTAATTTTCCTCTGTTTTATTTAATTTACAATATTTTTAAGATAATAAAAATGCATATACAAATTTACATATATATATATATATATGATATCTTTTCGGGAAGTACAATAAGATTGGGTCGTCTTGGTAATTGATTGCCGTATTGGTGTGTCTCATCAATGTTGATCATATACCTAATGCACTTTCATGATCCTTAGGATATTTGTCACTTAACAATCAATCTTTGAAGTCATGCAACCACTACTATCACAAGCTTAGACATTATATATGAATAACACTCATTGTTTCTGCAACTGATTATTTGGATAAACACGTCAAAGTTGAAGATGAAGAACTGTGTTACATGTTATCTGGTTCTTTATAAATATCCCATTATAACCTTCACTAGATACATACAATTCGTATATAATATTTTGTTATTATGTCAAATATTGACTTTAGCGTCAAAGTCTTTGTTAGTATGCTCCTCTTTTGATATTTATTGAGGACTTTCTATTGATGTAAATCACAAAAAAGTTTTAAGAGAATCCCATGTAGGAGTTCATTTAGACTAGTATCTACGAGAACATTTTACGATTGCTTTTTAATTATTAATAATAAAAAAATGTTTTTTTAAGGTTTAGATAAATACAAAAAAACTATTTATTTTATTAAACAAACAGGTCCTACATAATTTGATTTTTTATGATAGTTTAAAAATTGCTTTTTATATGATTCAGTTTATTATTCAATACAATATATAATATTAACAATATATATTATCACTAATTTAACAAAAAAAATAAATTAAAAAATTAAAAAATTGGTATGGTTATCATTACCATTCCAGTTTTTTAAAACAAATGTTTTATCTAATGGAAAAATAAATATTTTCAAGGGCTGAGATATGTGCAACTAAAATTTTAACTGTATATATATCCAGAATCTTGATACGTAGTTATCCGGCCTGAAAGGAACAATAGATAACAACATTTCAGGACATGAATCCTGCACCTTCCAATTTTTTAAAAATCCCAACCTAACCCTTCTTCCTCTTCTTTCTCCCGCAGCACCAGCAAACGCGCACCCCCTTCCATTTGTTCTTCTCTTCTTCTCCAACTCAAGTCTTCTTTCTGTAGCCATCGAAGGTTCCAGCGCAAAACCTCCAACTCTCCATGCCGCAGGTATGTTTCAACGCTTCACATTCATGTTGGAGAAGGAGATGCTAATTCATTAAGAGTAATAGGATAATTTCAAGCGGAAGAGAGGGGGGGGGGGGGGGGGGGGGGGGGGGGGGGGGGGTGCAGGAGGAAAGTACAGGATTCAAGTCCCAAACATTTTGGTTCCCGCCATAAAATATTTGCGGTTTCTTGTTGGGCTCCGGAATGGGCCACTACACGCTTACTGGGCGGGTCACACAAACGGATCAGATCAGATTTGTACGGTTCCGGGTTGCACAGTAGAGAAATATTTGGCGTTTTGGTTTGGAGCTAAGTGTGAATGGGGAGAAGAGAAGAAGGGAGAGAACAACAACGGAAAAGGGTTTTTGGTTTTGGACTCTGAAAGAAACTCAAAGTGATGCGTTTCATCGTTCCTTCGCCCAAACCCTAACCTCGTCCTCGTGCATTCATTCCCCGCGATCTGGTTCGCCCTCGATTTCCCCCTCTTTTTCGTGTCCTTTTCTGTTTCCATTCCTCACGACACTCGCATCACTCTAAACTTCACTGGTTACTGTGTTTTTTCTTTTTTGGTTATTGTCATCTTTTTATGCAGTTTTATTGCTGAAAGCATTTAATTTAAACTTGAATTACTTGTAGATTTGAGATTTTTTTCAATGTTGTATCATTCATGATTGAACATCTAGAAATGGCTATTAGTATTTGTCTTTGGGTTTTGGCATTCAGATATCTCTATTGGAATCAGTTCAGCCAAATTATTTTGGGTGAATTTTATTCTGACAGCTTTTAAGTTAAGTTCCACAAATTATTGGGTTGCTTGGATGCAAGCTATAGTAGTTTAAGACGAAGATACGCTGACAAACTGACATTTCATTGCACATGTGGAATTGAAATCACTCAGATGAACAAGAAATTTATGAAGTTGTTTAGAGTGATAAGATCTAAAATTTGATATTAGATATGACTGAACTTGGGGCCAAGAGATGATGCAATTAATTTTTTATATTTGAAGTTCTCTTGTGCTTGAACTTTTGAAATTTGAAGTAGACGGATAATAGTAAGATTGAGTCTTGTGACTGAAGGGTGATTTCCTTTTACCTCTGGTGGACAGAGAAATTAGATGAAAATTAAATCCTTCTCATAAACAATTTTTCCTTTTCATTTGTATGTTCCCTCAAGCTATGAAGCACCGATATCGACATGGCGTTTTTGATTCGTTCCCGGTACGGGATGTTGATACGTTACTTCAAAAATATTGATATTTCAATACGTTCCCAATACGCAGTGGTGGACATACATCACACTGAGGGTGTGCACATGCACCCCCTCATTTTAAAAAATAACATATAATTATCTAATATTTTTATATTTTGCCCCCTTAATTTTATATATTTGAATCCATTACTCTCATGTTTTATATTTTCATATGTTGTACTCTTTAATTTTATATATTTGAACTCAATATTTGAATCTATTATTTATTTGTCCCTACTGATCCAGGGTCCTAGATCCGTCATTGCCGATACATCTTAGTATTAAATAATAATTTTTTTATATAGAGTGTATTTCATATTAATAAAATATAATAAAAGAAAAATCATAAGCACAAATAATAGATTATCTATATTGGATACGTATTGTATCACTATTGTGAGATAGTGACTAGTGAATGTGAGGATTTAAACTTAAAAGGGTGAAAGGGTTTAAACTTAAAAATGAGAGTATGCAAAGGAGAAAAAAGTTTGGAGGAAAGAGGTTATTTAAGTAATATAATTATAGAAAAAAGGAGAGTGTATTTAGCAAAATTGGGGAATAAATATAGCAATAAGCAACTTTGGAAATTTTCTTCACCCGGGTCCGGATTCTGTTTGGGATTGAAAGGAAGGAAAGAAAGAGGAGTGGTTTGATCTTGATCTATGTGGTGGTGATTGAGAAACAAACGAAACCTAGTTAGCATGGCGAAATCGGCGTCGAATTCTCTGATGTAGGGACTGAAGCGGTTCATAAGGAAGCCATGGGAGATCACGGGCCCGTGTGCAGACCCCGAGTACAAATCCGTGTTGCCCTTGGCCGTGGAGTACCGCCTCAGTTGCCCCGCCACCGTCAAGGAGAAGCCCATCATCCCCAACTCCCTCCCGAAAACCGTCTACGACATCAAGTACTTCACCTGTGACCAGTGCCACAACCGCCCTCCCATACGGTGCACCGTTTTGAAGAAGCCCGATGTTGAGAAGCTCATGAAGGAGCAGACTTTTGCCGTCTCCGAAAATGCCCTTTTAAAATTGTTGACTATACTGGATACGTAAAATGGAGTATCGGTAACGTATCCGTATCGGACGTGTGTCCGATACGTTGAATTTTTTTTTGAGTGTGTATCGGTGCTTCATAGCCCTCAAATGAGAAATTTTAAGCAGTTGCAGGCACTTTGGCACCTTCAGGTATCTGTATTTGTTTAATGTTTAAGGTGGCAAACTACATGTGATGCTGTCTATCTCTTTCCTTTCACATTTCCTTATTTTTCTCTAGTTTTGCTCTCAAGATGATTGGGCTTTGTTTTGTCTATATATCAAATTTTTAGGAACATCCTTAAAATTGTGGGATGATAGGATCACTCTGAAATATCAAAGTTGTTTTGTAAACGCTATGCAGAGCACTAGGAGAATCTAAAGGAGATTGAGATAAGATGCCATGTTAAAGGAATTAAAATTTGACATAATTCAGGACATTGGTGTCTTACTCAAGGTTCAATTGATAACCTGAAGGCCACTTTGAAAGATATTAATTCACTGGGAGGACCATAGCAACCTAGCTGGAATAATTGGAAATCTGGAGAGATGAATGTATTCTATGATAATGTCATAAAAGTGTTACGGTGAATGTTATTCCTATTGTATGTAGTACTGAAAATAGAGGAGCCATAAAAGTGATAGAAAAGCATCAATTTAAATACTTCTTTGGATGAATTTGTCAAAAAAACTAATTTAACTGAGAAATGTATATGTGCACTGAAATTGGGTCAATGAGCAAATGCTCTAAAAAACTTATAAGACTTGTTGAGTCTAGTCATTGTCAGGCCCTTAGGGACAACGTTAGAACAGGTGAGGAACAGAATATGAGCAAGCTCAACACATTACACACGTATTGGGTAAAGAGTGTTATGCATCCTACAATGCAACATGGCATTACTATCAATTCTTTTAAACTTTTAAGTATTTCAGTCCAAAAAAAAGACTTGTTCTTAAAGGGAGTTTTGGATTTCCACTAGGTTTTGTGAAGAATACTTTTCCTAATTCAAGGAATGGGTGAGGAATTGAAAAAAGATATACAGGAAAAATGCCCTAGAAGGATCATGGACCATATCCTTTTATCTAGTCATGAAGACAAATAATAGAGTCAGGGAGTCCCAAATAGGACTCCAGTTCCAAAAATTTCTGTCATTTAAATTTTGAAATAAGTTTAAATTACATGAAAACCAAAAGGATTCTTGCACAATTTTCGGGAGGAGAATTTAGAGAAGAAAGGTTATGAAGACATAGAATGGCACAATTAAAGGCGCATTTCCTATGCATAGGTCCTCCCTGTGATCCATTAGCCTTCTTCAAGGAAGGCAAAGACTTAAAGGTAGAGGAACCTTGAGAGATAAATTTCCAAGCACTAGAATGAGAGGCTTGGAAGACATTTTTGGCATCATTCCTTTTTGGATCTACTACAGATTACCTGGTGCTAGAGGAATCGAGGTTCCAAAGGAGAACAGCAAAGCCATTTACCTGTCAGAGCAATGTTCTTAGACGCAAAATGACCAAGACCCAATAACTTAGTAGCTTTTCTGTCTTCTTTTGATCTCTGTTAATCTCTGAATATTTATGAGATTATGCAAGATGGCTAGTGAGACCATTCTTAATAGGCAACTTTCTAAGCCATTTCGTGTGCTTCTAAATTTGTTTTGGACTTGCATACAGTGAATGTCTTGAGGTGCTTCTTTACAAAATTATGACACCAAAATTTGTCATTGAGGCTATTTAGCTTCAGTCGTGTGGGGGCTTTTCATAGTTAATGCCTTGAATGCTTCCCTATATAGTACTTCCTCCAGTCTCAAATACAAGGAAAAAAAAAAAACATTTTCTTGGTCTCAAATATAAGGAAATTTCAACTAACTTAACTTTACCTTATTTAATGCTACTATCTCTAAAACACCTTTCATTTAGTTGAGGTGTTAGTTTCAATGACTTCTTTTTTATTCTTGATACCAAGTTCCAATGAAGGGTAAATTGGAAAAAAATAATTTTTAATTGAAATTGGTGCAATTAAATGTGGTTACTAACTTTCTTAGTTAGTGTAAATCATTTTTTTTTATCTTATATTTTAGACCAGAGGGAGTATAAGCTAGCAATTTTTTTAAATTGGCAACCCCATGCCACATTCCGTCATTCACTACTTTTTAATACTGTGTATGATTTTGATGTTATTTTAAATTTAGATTGAGTTGGTTAATTAAATGACAGTTTAATTTGCTATAATTTAATCAAAGCAGCCATCTATTCCCATTTACTTGAAACAATGATTTAACATATTCTAGTTGCTAGTTGCTAGTTACTAGAAAATTAGATTTCTACTGAATTTATTTATTCTTAAAGAAGAGATGTATCACTATGAATGAGGACAACAGGGAGGTATTCCTGTGCTTGTAATGATTGATTTCTGTTTTGCATGATGAATGCATCAACCTTAAAAACCAAATCTACATTAGTTAACATTAATAAGGATGGAACTGTTTATATTGTATCATTCTTATTCTCTGTCCTAACTCTTTGGGGGCTGCCTTAATTGGAGCCTCAAGGGTGGTGTGTAATCTCACATCAACTAGAGATATGCCTTAAATACAACTTATAAAGTTTGGGCATTCCTCACCTTACAAGCTAGTTTTGTGGGATTGAATTAGGTCCTAAGCCCAAATTCCAACACTTGTTATAAGTCCTTGTATGCATATTAAATATATAAATACCTTGAAATGATCACAGGACGGTGGAATTGTTTGACCAACTTATTTCTGATCTTTCTACAACTGATTCATTCTGGTAGTTGTTACCACAAGCAAACCAGCCATAATTGATTTATTTCACAGTATTTGAAATTTTCCAATGTTTTTATGTGTATTTCAGGTTATTTTTATCCATAGCAAACAGCATGAATTTTGTAGCATCATTGTGCAGAAGATTGAATATCAAGGAACTCGTGACTAATGTTCCTGTGTATAGAAGCACCAGTGGTATAACTTCATGATCCTATATTTGCTATTGTATAATGTATTTCAAAAGTAATCTAGACTAATGGTTTTTTGACCCCCACTATTTTATTTTTAGATTTTTCTGGAGAAGTTTTGAGTTTGGCGTTCAGGCGTTGGGCTTCCAAAAAGACTGCTGGTTCCACAAAGAATGGACGGGATTCAAAACCCAAGAACCTTGGAGTGAAGAAATTTGGTGGGGAGGTATTTGTTTTATTCTTTACGAGTATGAGTATTAATTAATGCAGTTAGAGGAAGACAGAACTGAACCTGGATGTTCTGGACATGGTCCAGTTACTCATGATATAACACTTTTCTTACTATGCAGAGGGTGATACCTGGAAATATCATTGTTAGACAGCGTGGCACTCGTTTTCATCCAGGAAACTATGTTGGACTTGGGAAAGATCATTCTCTGTTTGCATTGAAAGAGGGATGGGTGAAGTTTGAACGGAACAAGTTGACTGGTCGCAAGTGGGTGCATATTGAGCCTAAGGAAGGTCATGTTCTCCACCCTCTGTATGCAGCAGATGCTTCTGCATCTGAACTCAAAGTTGCTGTCTAAGTCTCATCTGTCATCCATGATAGAAATTTTTATTTAGTGACAAAATTCAGCTTTACCTTCTTGGCTTCTGTGAACTTCTAGATCTTTAATTGAAAAACTAGTCAGGTGTTTTGGTACATTAGAAGCATTTAAAAGATCCAGTCATCGTCAAACTTATCTTTCCATACCTTTTCTTGAATTCTCAAAACTCATTTTGCTCCATCCATTGCTATCTTAGATGTGCTACCAAAGGCACTGGGGTTAGCTAGCTACTTTGTAACCAATTATATAGCTAGCATTTACCTTAGTTAAATAATTTTAGAACTGTCTTAAAGTAATTCGATAGATGATTGACTTGATAATAAGATCATGGGTCTTACGAAGCTAGACAAGATCCTCTAGATTTGCCATAGGCCCTTCATTTTAAATAATAAGGTTCCTAATATTTACAGCATCCTTGCTATAATTTGTGGTATTCTTTTTCTTTGTTGTCAAATTTTTTAGTGCTACTAAGTTGGTGGGTGATGATCATAATCACCATTCTATTTTCTAGAGACAAGTGTTTGGTGGTTGACAAAACCCCGTTTCCTATTTGTGTGTTTTCCATATATATATATATATATATATATATATATTAAATCCACTTAATATTTGATAGTCAAGATAAGATAATGACAAATAAGAGAATTAAATAAAAGTATGAAAGGATATAACAGGTTTGCAATTTCCAACTAACCTCAAGTAAAAATTTACATGCAAGGTGTAGATGAAACTCCCACCCTTTTAATGCTCTGCTTCACTAATCACAATATTACATTTACAATAGTAATGATGTCTTGACTTGATAAATATCTTTTCCTGACTAAATATGATTAAATGTAAAATAGCGCAACACGAACTTTTAAAAGTTAAATATATGTTTTATTTGAAGCAAACCACTTAAAATAATCAACATATGGTTTACATAATTGTTTATTTATAGAACGGAAAAAGGAAATGGTACATTGCAGGAGGTATAATATAGACTAAAATCAGAGAAAAAAAGAATATGGAAGAAAAATCTTGGCCCTAACATGAACATAACTTTAAATGGAGGAATCAACACTAAATTTTGTGAATTGTTTAAGATACTTTTTGTACTACCTATTTTTTTAAAAATAAAGTATTTTTTTTTTGTATTTTTGAGATCTTAAAATAAAATTGTGTATCTCTACTTTTTAATATAATTGTTGTAGATAAATAATATCTTTTCTTTAGGTTTTATGTTTACACTTCTGTACAAGATAATATTACTAACATTTTTTTTTGGTCTATGTATATAATAATCAAAATTCTTTATACATTAGAGTATGACACCATGCCTGCATAAAAAGAAAAATTGTATAATAGAAAAAATTATTACAATGTTCTACAATGTGTTTCCGCTAATTAATTATAAAATCGATATCTTTATAATTACCGTTCCGGTTTTGAAAAACAAATATTTTGTTTAAAGGAAAAAGAAATATTTTAACCATCCAAATCTTGATCTGAAAGTAGTTATTCGGCTGAAAACAAAAAATAGATAGCAACATTTTGGTTCCCGCCATAAAATTTTTGGGGTTTATTGTTGGGCTCCGGAATGGTTCAGTAAACGCTTATTGGGCGGGTCACAGAGAATCGGATCAGATCCGTTTTGTACGGATCCGGGTTGCACAGTAGAGAAATATTTGGCGTCTTGGTTTGGAGCTAAGTGTGAATGGGGAGAAGAGAAGAAGGGAGAGAACAACAACGGAAAGGGTTTTGGTTTTGGACTCTGAAAGAAACTCAAAGTGATGCGTTTCATCGTTCCTTCGCCCAAACCCTAACCTCGTCCTCTTGCATTCATTCCCCGCGATCAGGTTCGCTCTCGATTTCCCCTTCTTTTTCGCGTCCTTTTCTGTTTCCATTCCTCACAACACTCTCAACTTCACTGATTACTGTTTTTTTTTTCCCATGGATTTTGTGGGTTGTCTTGTTTCTTGTTGTTGGCTTCACTCTTCCTTCTGCGAAAAACGTTGTTTTTTTCCCTTTATTAAATATTTTTTATGTTATTTTGTCGTTTGAATGATGAATGCGGTGTTTGTTTGGTGGTTAGTTTCAAGATTGCATGTTGGAAATGACACTTGTATTTATGGTGAATGTTGCATCCCAATTTGAGGATTGTGTTTCTGGTTTTCGTTGCAGCTTCTCTGTCTGTCTCCTTATGATAGACAACATTCTATATTAATGTAAAAAAAATAAGCTTTTTTATTTCATGTTTATGTAGTTTTTGCACCTAAATTGTCTTGGACATACATTTGGCTTCTCAAAGTTCCGTAGAGCACTGCTTTTGTTGTGATTCTTGGACTAGTATTCGAAATTTTACCCATGCAAGTGGGAAAAGGCTTTTGGTGTTATTGTTGTTGTTTCTTTAGCTAGTATAAGTTTTAAAAGGTTTTATGTGAACCTGTGGTGAAGTACTTTAATTGTTTGTTTCATGCTTATGACATGATCAATGTGCTTTTTATCAAGAAGAATATGTTCAAAAGAAACTTTTTTTTTGGTATTCTTTATGTATTTAAGGACGACCTTGGTGTGAGATAAGTGATTCCCTTGGCTTGGTGTTTTTGGTTAACCTTGTGTTATTTTTGTGTACTCCTGTGTCTTGGGAAAGTTTTAAGTGCTGTAGATTCTGCTGATTTCTGCAGGTGTTGCTGACTGAGATCTGCTGATAATGTGATTTTTTTTTTAATTGCAAAATTTAGCATTGCTTCATGTATCCAAAACAGTCAGGCCAAGATGGCCCTGATTCCAGACAGGTACGCTCAAGTGATAGGATCAAGACAAGGCCAAACGTTTATGGCCGGCCATATTTGTATTACAACCAAAATCTTAGGCACACCAGGAAAAGCAAGATCAAGACAAGGACGGCAGCTTCACAGATTGCTAAGATGTTGCGTCCTGGAAATCGAAAATCAAAAGATTCTAATACTAATGTAAGTATCTGTGTATCAAAAAAGTTCTAGAAGCAAAATTCTTAATGAGGATGGCCATCTATTTTATTGTTTAAAATGCATAGACTCTGTTATAAATCACGCAGATTGTCAGATGTGACATGGATGCCGATGAAATCCACCCCCCCTCTCTCCCTGGGTCAGTATGTGGAAATATGAAGTTATGAATATATCTGATTTTTTAAGGGTCAAGAATATATGTATGTAATTATTAAGGTGGTTTGGTTTGAGAATTGAGAAAACGTTTTCCATATTACTTTTTTCAAATGTTTGTATAGGAAATAGTGAAAACATAAAACTTTAAAAAGGCAATTGTGGCAGCTTGACAAGTCGCAGGTAAATACTATTAATTAGTTGTAAATACTCTGCTATATGACAGTGTTACTGTGTTTATTGACGACACAGTATTAATAGTATTTATTGACAACATAGTATTTGTATACTGTAGATTTGCAAAAGGTTTATATCTTAAATGTGTCTTGGATATTATGATTTCGTGCATATCATTTCATGATAACCTAATTGTGAAGTTGTTGATATTGGCTGACTTTCTATAAGATCATTAATATGGTCTGGTCCCTTAGATCTAGTTATAGGACCTTGAACAGGTCTAGTTGTAATTCATCAGGTTCTGACTTCTTACTCCTTTGTGGTCTATTTCAAGCAAAATTTGGGCTTGTTGGAGTGAACCTGGCAATAACCTTTCCTAAAATTCCTGCATAATAGTATTATTTTTACTGCAAACTAGTTTATATGCTTGCTTACAGAAATAATTGCATGAACTGTCCATCCTAAGACATAGAAATTATAGAATTACTCAAACATAACATGTGCCATACTAACAAATGGAGATAACATCCAAACACTAAGTTATTTATTGTCTAGGCCTAATATTCTAGGCATAATAGTTGACACTTGGTTCTTCCATTCCTCCGTTGCCTTCACTGATAACTTAAACAAAATGCATTACTATAGCAATCAAGTTTGATTGTTCAGATCCCATAACTAAAATTAGTCTCTGGCCTCTGCTTCACTGGATATGATTGTACACAGTAGCTATTCTCCTTGTTTCTTTGTTTTGGCCTCTTTTGACATCTTTGACAGATGCAACGGATTTTTTTTATTAGTTGGCATAATTTGTTAGTAGGTAGTGATGGATTTAATTATTTTCCCTATCTTGTACTTGTGTGCATTTATTTCACTTATTGCTAAGGATCATGTCATTTGCTGAGTTTGATCAGATGATAAATGTAATTTGTCAGTATTATATGGATATATTTAAATCCTTGGGTTGTGTTATCTGTGCTTCTCACAGTCTGGCTCTGCCAACCTTCGACGTTCAACAAGGAAGAGAAGGCTTAATGTAAATCTTGAAGATTTTACAGACAGCTCTGGCGCTGAAGATGAAGACTTAATGGTGAGGTTTTATACTCCATTCAACATAAAATTTTGTGTGATAAACTTGAATTTGCTATAATTTGGGCTGAAGGTATGTGGCCATGTTTCAGAGACCACCTACATATCCATCATTGAGAAACCGGATGAGAAATAGTGTCAGACGGGATGGTTTGATGTCTAATAAGTGCAAAAGAGCAGCAGATACTAAACAAACACCTCGACGTGAAGGTCTACGTCCTCGCCGTTCAAAGGGTGCTGCA
Source organism: Glycine tomentella (assembly GCA_007407185.1). Lineage (NCBI taxonomy): Eukaryota > Viridiplantae > Streptophyta > Magnoliopsida > Fabales > Fabaceae > Glycine > Glycine tomentella. The sequence continues at coordinate 2,055,717 of PYAF01004757.1, forward strand.
ATAGAACGATTAATTTTAGAATCAGATGATGAGCAAGAACTTTCAGAGGAAAAGGTTGATGAGGATGAAACAGAAAATGGAAATGATGTTGAGGAAAATGATGCAGATGATGGCCAAAATGAGATTGAGGGGGATGCTGAGGGGGAAGATGAAGGTGAGGACGAAGGTGATGAAGATGGTGATGATGAAGAGGGTGAAGAAGAGCAGGATGGAAGAAGGCGCTATGATCTTCGGAATCGTTCAGATGTCCGCAGGTTCTCTATGGAGGAAGGGAAGGCCCGGCCAAGATCTCCAAGAAGAGTGTTACATCAAGGTATGGGAACTAAGGTCAACAGGGATGTTAGGAAAGGTGGATCACGAGTTCATAAGCGTCATCGTTTAGCGAGGCCTGAAGATTCTGATGACTCCCTTCTTGTGGATGAGCTGGACCAAGGCCAAGCTATTCCATGGGGCCGAGGTGGCAACAGATCTGGTCCGCCTTGGCTATTTGGGGGCTTAGACATGCATGGAACAACAGCTTTTGGATTAAATCTTGCTGCATCAGGTTGGGGTCATCAGGGTGATGCTGTGGCTACTCTAACTTCGGGGATTCAAACTGCTGGACCAAGCTCTAAGGGAGGGGCAGATATCCAACCCTTACAGGTTGATGATAGTGTTAGTTTTGATGATATAGGTGGGCTCTCTGAATACATTGATGCTCTTAAGGAAATGGTTTTCTTTCCTTTATTGTATCCAGATTTTTTTGCAAGTTACCACATAACTCCACCTAGGGGGGTATTGTTATGTGGGCCGCCTGGCACAGGGAAAACATTAATTGCAAGAGCTTTGGCTTGTGCTGCTTCTAAAGCTGGCCAGAAGGTTAGCTTTTATATGCGCAAAGGAGCAGATGTGTTAAGCAAGTGGGTTGGTGAGGCTGAAAGACAATTGAAACTACTCTTTGAGGAAGCACAAAGGAATCAACCTTCTATTATCTTTTTTGATGAAATAGATGGACTTGCACCTGTGAGGTCTAGCAAGCAAGAACAAATTCACAATTCCATTGTGTCTACTTTGCTTGCTTTGATGGATGGCCTTGACTCTCGTGGGCAAGTTGTTTTAATTGGAGCTACTAACAGGATTGATGCTATTGATGGAGCCTTACGGCGCCCTGGTAGATTTGACCGTGAGTTTAACTTTCCCTTGCCTGGTTGTGAGGCACGTGCTGAGATATTAGACATTCACACTCGTAAGTGGAAGCATCCTCCTCCAAATGAGCTGAAAAAGGAACTTGCAGCTAGTTGTGTAGGTTACTGTGGTGCTGACCTGAAGGCTCTTTGTACTGAAGCTGCCATCCGTGCATTCCGTCAAAAATATCCACAGGTTTATACTAGTGATGACAAATTTGTCATTGATGTTGATTCTGTCAAGGTAGAAAAGACTCATTTTATTGAAGCCATGTCTACCATTACTCCAGCTGCTCATAGGGGAGCTATTGTGTACTCTAGGCCTTTGTCTCTAGTGGTTCAACCGTGTCTTCAGAGACATTTAGAGAAAGCCATGGGTAGTATATCTGATATTTTCCCTCCAGCTTCAATTACATCAGAGTTGACCAAACTTTCAATGCTCTCCTACGGGTCTGCAATTCCACTTGTGTATCGGCCTAGGCTTCTGCTTTGTGGTGGTGAAGGTACAGGGCTGGTAATTATCTTGGAACCTTCTAATATTATTGAAAATTTTTCATTACAGTAACTGAAGACTGAATATACTTACTGCTCTAGTTTAACAGGATCATCTTGGCCCTGCGGTTTTACATGAGCTGGAAAAATTTCCCGTACATTCATTAGGACTTCCATCTCTTCTGTCAGATCCTAGTGCAAAGACACCAGAGGAGGCATTGGTACATATATTTGGTGAATCTAGAAGAACAACACCATCAATTCTCTATTTACCACAATTTGATGTTTGGTGGGAGACTGTGAGTATATCTAGGTTATCTGTAAATATATATGCTAAAATGAACTAATCCTCATACCCAAAATTTGCTTCTCACTCTGACAGGTTTCCTGATATTGAATTTCTGTTTTTGATGTGACGTGTGTTTGATTAGTTTAACTATCTTGCAGGCTCATGAACAGCTCAGGGCTGTTCTCCTGACTTTGCTAGAAGAATTACCATCTGACTTGCCTATCTTACTGCTTGGTACATCCTCAGTTGCACTTTCTGAAGTTGAGGAAGTGCCTACTTCCATTTTCCCTCATCACTCAGTGTACGCTTGATATAATTTACCACAAAACTTTTTTTTAGTTCCAAGGCAAAGAAAGTTTCTTTTTTCTTTATACCAATACTACAGATGTAATTATATTATTATAAATGGGTGGTTTTGTAGGGTGGAAATTAATAATGGAATTCAACAAGGCTTCCATTTTTTATAGAATAAAAAATCTTCTTAGTTTGCTGATGTAGAGCTAGTGTTTTCTGAAAAAATTTCTTTTGCAAAATTCCTGTTTTTACAAAGGAAACATAGGCCAGAGGTATCCATCACATTACTTTCATGCATTAGTACTATTAAGAGGGGTAAAAATACCAGCATTGCAAATTTTAATGCTTCCCATCATTATTCAGTGCCCTGTTTCTTTACCAAAGCCTTTATAGTTGGTTATTTATTTCCACAAGTATTTGAATAACTGTAGGTTTGTTCAAATGCTAAGGCTGAACGTTTCTAATAATCTATATATTCCTCTTTGAATCTGAAAAGTATTCTTCATGTCTTTGTTTCTGTGTTCACCCTCCATTTCCCTTTGGAACAGTTATGAAGTGAATATGCCATGTGCCAAAGATAGGACTTTGTTTTTCAATCTTTTGATAGAAGCTGCTATGTCGATATTGTTGGAGGGAATCAACAAGAAATCTCAGGACACAGGATGTCTTCCAGAACTTCCCAAGGCACCAAAATTGGCTAGTGGTCTAAAAGTATCTGAGCTAAAAGCAAAGGTGGAAGCAGAGCAACATGCACTTCGTAGATTGCGAATGTGCCTTAGAGATGTTTGCAACCGGTATGTCAACCTATGCTTTATGTACAGTTGTTTCCTTCATTTGACTCATTGACGGCTTTAATTAACTGTATGCATGCTCTCTCTCTCTCTCTCTCTCTGAAAAATATATTTTTTGTCCCTATTACAGGATTCTGTATGACAAACGATTTAATGCCTTCCATTATCCAGTGACAGACGAAGATGCACCAAATTATCGTTCAATTATACAGAACCCAATGGACATGGCTACCATCCTGCATCATGTTGATAATGGTGACTATATTACAAGTGCTGCATTCCTGCAGGACATCAATCTCATTGTTTCCAATGCAAAGGCATGTATCTTGTGCCTTAAGTGTTCTTTTTTTGGTTGGGCAATATGTATATTGAAAATGCTTCATAAAATACTTTTAATATTCAAAACATGTCCTATGTTTGATCATTCTTTCTGCAACTCAGGCTTACAATGGAGAGGACTACAATGGTGCTAGGATTGTTAGTAGAGCTTGCGAACTCCGTGATGCGGTACATGGACTTTCTTTCGCCTTAAGTTATACATTGTAGTTTTTGATGTTGTCTGTTGTCTAGCAAATGCTCTTCTTTGTCTTACTCTTTTTTCTTACTTTTTTCAGGTGCATGGGATGCTCTCACAGATGGATCCAGCACTGGTTGCATATTGTGACAAGATTGCTAGCCAAGGTGGCCCGGTTCAGTTGTCTGATGAATTAGGGGATTCTACATTCCCTGCTACACCTGTTGTGCTGCTAGGTCAGAGTACTAGAATGAGTGCTCGACTTCGTCATGTCCAACCAGAGGTTAATGTGGATCAGAGTTATGAAGTATTGAAGCGAACTAAGAAGATCGCCGAAGTGCATGCAGGTATGAATTGAATGCATTTGCAGCATGAATTCTTTCCGTGTAAAATGGTTTCCTTAAATGTCATCCATAGTCATACATACTGTTTTGCTGTTTTGCTACCATGATTCAAGCAATAACGGAACATGGAAGTGTATGTATTTTGTAACCTGAGCTGTTATTTTGGTCGTAATTCATAAGAATGGGTGAGGCGTGATAGTTGTGAGTGGGTAGACATCTTTAAAAATTGTAGATTTTCTATACTACTTCAAAGTCCTCAGGCCTTGTCATGTACTTAACTTTTATATACTTGGAAAAGCTTAAAAAAACAATGATACTGGTGTTGCTTGATTTCCAATTAATGATTAATTTCCTGTTCACTTTTTTCCTGAATGGTTCAAATACTGATTTTAAAGTTTATTCAAAATTTGCGTTTCATACCAGAAGACAAGTCACAACAAGATTCGGTACCCCCAAAGTCTTCCCAGGAGCATCAGGCAAATGACACAAATTCTGAAAGGCTGGAACATGTGTCAATTGAAGGAGATTTGTATGGAACTTGTACAAATAACCTTGCTGATGGCAACAGTCCTGATGATGTCACAATGCTAGATGGTGAATTTTCAGGAGAAGTAGAGTCTGTCAAGCAGCTTTTTGTGAAGCGTAGTGAAAATTACAGCATTCCACAACTTGAAAGGCTTTACACGAGAGTTATGAAGGGCGTGTTTGAAACCAAAAATAAAGGAGTGAATGGGGATCTTAAGTCTTCGGTTTTGAAGTTTTTGTTGAATTTTGTAGAAGATGATGCAAATTTCTAATTACTGGGTTTTTCCTTCTCCCCCAATGATTTAGAAAAAGGAAAGATTTTTACTGTAAAGTCGGGATTTTTTTTATAATTATAATGTCATTTGATTGAGTACAAGATTTCCCTTTCATCTCCCTTCCCGAGAGTCACAATTGTCCAAAGCGATGTATAGTAGTGTGTAACCATTTATTCTCTCTATTATGAATTATCGTAATTATAGGATATTAGGATTAGATGCCAGCTGCATGCTTAAACGTCAATGGTCAGTCAGAGATTTAGAACCTTTTTTTTTTTATTGCTGTCAACAAATAGCAACTACTATAAAAAAAAATATGTTCACTACCATATAACGCATTTTCTAAAAGTTAGTAATGGTCAGTTATTAATTTCGAAGATTTAATTGCAATTTAACCCTCATGATGGATGCCTTTAAGTTTAACAAGAAGTGTCGAAGTGTTTGGATTTTTGTTCAAGTTTTAAGTCTTCATAATGTCAATTTTCTTGATACGAGATTAAAAATAATTTATAAGAAAATTACACGTTATTATTTTGATGACCTAACAAGTTAATTGGCCATTAACACTAACATCATTGTTATTGTTATTAATTAACGGCTGTTATTTGACAATATTAACCAAAAGTGATAGCCAAGAAAAAATTTCAAGAGATTTTTATCGGTTAAAATTTAGATTAAAGATTGTTGTCTCGGGGTTGGGGGGCTTTTCCAATCAGCTTTCATCAGAGAAGATTCCAAGGGTCATATTCGTCTTTCTCGAGGTATCAGAATCAAGTTCAGCTGCTTCGCTCAGAATCCGTGTGGTGTGCACTTTTTTTGTAGCAGTCAAAATGGCTGTATCAGGTGTTTCGGTTGGGGTGCTGATATTCAACTTATCAACTATGTTTTTGTAACTTTTGGTTTTAAAGATTCTTTTTCCATGTGAATCAACGAATTGACCTTTTTAACCTTAATATATGAAATGACTTGTCCTCCTCCTTCTCCTCCCTTTCCCACGCACTGAACAATGTCTGCTTCCTGTCAACTATTTACTTCAAAATTGTAAATTATTAAGATCTGTTTATTAACCCTAAATCTAAATCTCCTTCTGAAATTCCCGCACCCCAACCTCCATTTTCATCCCCGTTGCCGCTGTGTGCAGTGTCGTGATATCGCCGTGGCCGCCGCGGTGGTCCAGATTTTGCGGTGGCCTTTGACAACAGCTTCACGCAGAAATGAACAAGTGTTTCCTTCGTTACGAAAGAGGTGTGATTCCCAACCCTCTTCCTTCTTCCCCGAATGTCATTCCTATTAGCGTTCGATCATATTCAAATTCGATCAGCCACTCTTTTTGTTATTTTCAACAACAAAAAGAAATCGGTATAAACGACATTTTATGCAACTTATAAATATTCAATTATCATTTTTATTATTTTTTACACTCTTCACCCACACCGTACTGGTCCACCGTAGAATTCGCCAGAGATTAAAAGCAGAAAGGAAAAAAAGAGGCACGGAACTATAAAAAAAAATAGTAGACTTTTTTTCTTTTACATTACTGGGCGGTGTCTCTAATTTATGTTTTTTTATTAGTTGAACCGTTAGTTAATTATTTAAAGTTAAAGTTATTCTTAATGTGGCATATTATACTAATGTTGAACTGTATTTAGGTGAAATTTTTTTTAATTAAGTAAACGATAAAAATATTTTAATAGAAATTGAACTCACATCCATTTATTTGTAAATAAGGTAAAAAATAATTAATTACATTAACATTATATTTTATCTATCATTTTATATATTTTTATTTTAAATAATTTCCATATTTTTGTTTTAACTTAACCAATTTTTAATTAAATTTCATAAATTAATACGTAAATCATTTATATTTTTTAAAATTGATTCTAATGTATAAATTATTTTTATTCCAATTGTTTACATAAAATAAAAAAGATTTATATATTAAATATTTTCAATTTATAATTTAAAAAATTAATAATTTAACTAATGATATATAAAAAATAATGTTAACATAATTAACTAAATAAAAAAATTATTTTTATTATCTTGTCTATGAATAATTTTATGTAAATAATTAGAGTAAAAATAATTTGTATATTAAAATCAGTTTACAAAAAAAACATATAAATAATTTAGATATTAATTTATGAAATTTAATTAAAAATGGTAAAATAAATATAAAATTATGTAAACTATTCTTATTAATAAAGGGTATTAGAAAATTATGAAATATAACAAGTGTTTTAATGATTTATTATTTTGTATATAAGTAAAAGGTCATCAGTTTAATTTTTATTAAGATATTTTTATTTTTCATTTTATTTAATATTTTTTTATGTAAACATCATGTAAAAAGCTTACATAAGCTTCACATGAGAAGGATAATCTTTCACAGTATTTTAATTGAATTTTTGGCAAGATTATTTAGCCGTCCTCTTAAATTTTTTTGTTAATAATTCTTTTTCTCTTATTCATTACGAATTTGGTATTTATTTGACAATTCACTATATATTAAAACAGTAATTTTTTATATGAATATATGATATATCCCATAGGAACGTCCTTTGTTCTCTTTCATCGTGTTAAAAAATTTAAATTTGAATTGAGCAATGGCATTTTCAAGATTTTATAATTGTTCCTCGCAAGTGTGTGTGTGTATATATATATATATATATATGTTGATCTTGCATCACATTCTTTTCATGATATTCCCGAGAGAAATGTTTGATGATCCAAATAAACAAATGCAATGTACCAAAAATACAAGAAGCCAAGTGTTGATCCCAAAAATAACAGTGGCTACATGATTTTTATTTTTTTTTTGTCAAATTACATCTGCTGTTTGTTATTTATATTCATTTAAATCTTAGTTTATTTTTTTACATACTTTTTTACTCAATTTAATCATCTAACTTAATTTTTATTCTTCTGTTAGTTTTTTTTAACTTCTTAATGAAGTAATACTATCATTACTATCAAAGGAACTAACTCAATTAATTGAAAAATATATTTGAGTTGTCCTAAATTTCTAGTATTGGAGTTTGACTTCTCTCTTTGAATAATAATAATAATAATAAAAAGTACTATCATTGCCAACCTTGTCTCTATTCAGAACGTTATTCTGGTTTAATATTTTCATGCTTCCCTCAGCATCCTCTTCTTGCTTCCATCTTCTTGGCTAGAATGACCTTTCCTGCTATGTTTCAATAATAAGGACTATTACTTACTTGGTTTCGATTCGTAATAATAAGGACTATTGTTCGTCCTAGACTTTATGACTATTGTTCCTTTTTAGTCCCTAGTCTAAACTGATATGTTTTCCTAGCCTATTTTGGGATTTATCTTTCTAATTGAACCCCTTAACTTGGATCACTTTTGGAAATATGATCCAGTTTGTTTATAAATAAAAATAAAAAAAAAAACACTTTTTCTTAATAATAAAAAAGAAGCTATTTTATGCCTTTTATGTATTTATCTAAACTTTTTTTAAAAGTAATTTTCTAGTTTTTTTAGGAAACAACTCCTATCTTTCTTAAAATAATCATTTTAAAAAAAATCACTTTTTAAGTTTAAGGTAAAAAAGATTCATAGTACTAACAATCTAAAAAAAATCAAGACATACACAAACTAACTTAGCAATCATGTAGGCAAAATTCATTTCCGTGATCTCTACAATCATATAGGCAAAATTCATTTAAATGATTTCTACATATGAAGGATTAGTCTCAAAACTTTCGACCATGTGGGTACCTTGCTTCCCAAAAAAAAAAAAAAAACTTAGCAACCATGTAGAAAGAAAACGGTGAGGGAAAAATTGAAACACACATGTTTGGTCATGTGTCACAAATGTGACGTCTCGATGGAAGCTGTTGCTTATAGCTTTTGTGTCATTTTAACATTTGACACGAGTCATTTTAGCATTTGACATGATTAATTTAATGCACATCGGGTCGGGCTTCCAAACAAGACTAAACTGAGATAGAAGAAATGTCATTAATTCCATCAATGCGTCCATAACAAAATAACCATATGTATTATTACAGTTTTCTTTATATTGTTATTATAGAGGAGAAAACCAAGAATCACAAGGGAAGCATGTCATTTCTAAGCTCCCAACATCACTGGACTAATTTTTCCTTTAAATTAGTCAACATCTGAGCTGCAGCTGATTCTCTTGCTTCAGAAGGATTGGAACCCACGCTACCCTCAAATGAACACTGAAAGTCCACTCCTTTAACAGTTACATTGGCTTTGAATCCACCTTCAAAATGAAACACTTGTTAGATTTGATTTGTCAGATCATGCAGCATAATATTTCCTCAACATAGACACATGAATAATTGCTGGCCATTAATAAGGTCAACAAAAAGTGCAATGATTAAATCCTAATTATACCTAATTAAATTAAATTTAACAGTGCATTACTTGATTCATGAAGAGAATTTATGCTGCTCATGTATTTTGGCTAAATTCGATAGTCTTACTTACCACCTGCATGTGATAAATGATAAATTGGTAGGACCCAATTGTTTTCGTGACATGTATTGTCTAGTTCCTGCAAGATTAACAAGGTTCTAAATACTTGTTTTCAATGAAGATAAAGGGGATGGTTGGATCGTTGTGCTAATTAAATCAGTCCCTAAATATATACTATTGAAAAATGTCATACAGGAGAAGAGAAAATATCACAGAACAGAGGTTGGTAAGTAATAAGTTAAACTGAGGCGCTTCACAAAGATGTACACAGCACAAAATGAAAAAAGTTGACCTCATGTTGCAATTTTGGAAGAATCTTTACACATATTTGGGTATATATTTGAAGAAATGCATGGATTACTAAGCTTTTGGTGAGCAGTAAAAGTTACAATTGTAAAGATGAAGCCAAGCAGCGTATAAATGATGCTCACTGAGGGGGATTGTTCGATTCAAATCAAATCCAATTTACATACCCAACAGAAAGACTTCTTAAATCACTTCATTCTAGTTTTAGTATGTGTCTGTCAGAAATAATGCTACAAAAAATTAGCAACAACCATTTCATCCTGTGTGCATACTTATAAATAGAATAATAAAGCATCATATAAGTGGCAAAACATTTTCTCCTCTTTTACTCAAATCCCTGAAATTACTTGGTGATTATATTAATGCACCACGATTAGAAACACAAATCATGGACCTATTGAATAGGACAAATGACCCCACAAAACATATTTTTAGGTTTCATGTAGTAATAAAAAATTCAAATGTAAGAACTAGTAAGTAAATAGAATATGGCTTGCCTGGCATGGACTTTGTGTCAAAAAGACTGCCTCTGACAATTTTTTCCTCTTAAGAGGTAAGCTCTGTTGTTCACACGTCCTTTCTTGATTTCTTACCCACGTATCATTACAGCCTTCTATAATTGATTCAATCTTCAATTTGAAGTCGTCTTCCCCATCTATGTTTGTCCAAAATACACAAATAAAATCAGTGGTTGTTCACACTTCACAGTTCATCTTTAATTCTAATATATGGTCCACAGTTCAATTTAATGAACCAGATACTGAATCATACAAGGTATGAACAAGGTATCAGTGGTTGTTCACAGCATCAGCAAGGAATCTGGTACATTAAATCCAAAAGACACAAAAGGTGTCTGGTTCACAGTTCACACAAGTCAATTATTTTCTCAGGCTCTAACTAATTCTAGTATTAAAAAATCATCAGGATTGTACACTGTAGGATTCCGATTTGCAAAGATAGTATATATTAGGTACAAATTAACACAATTGTTCACATAGAAAATCTAAGATCCTCACAGCAGCTTGAGTTTGTAGAGAAATTAAGTTGGAGTGATATTCACTAGTCAGATAACCAAACATGAATAAGCTTAATGAGTTTCAAATTCAAGGATAAGGGATAAACACTGTTTTGATTAATTAAATTCTTGTTGGACATAACATGCTTGTTGAATTCACATTATGTAGACAATATATTTCACGAGATCTTGACACCATACAGAGGAAATTTTTTAGTTGATGAGACCTAACACCATTCATATACCCATGAATTTTTTTAATGCTAGTTGAATTCATGAGATCCCAACACCATGTAATGCCCTAGAAAAAGGGAGGAAAAAAGAAAAATGTTGAATTTAAAGAACCTGCTACCTTGCTGATGACACTGAAATAATACAATTGGTCTTAACTAGAAGTAGAGAAAGATGCCTACAAGAATCCAACAATCACTGCCTAAACCAGCATCAGACTTGCTTGATAGCAAAATAATAACAATAATAACAACAACAATAAAAACAATAAGGAGAGGATAAATCCTGAGAAACACTATAAATGGGGGGAAAGGGAGGGGGGTGGGGAGGGGGGGTGGAGTCATACTGATAGAATAGTGCACCAGCTAAGCAAAACAAACAACACTGAAAGGAAAACATACCAGTTAGCATTCTCTGAATTTTTTTATCACAAACAGCAATCTCATCCTCTATTTTGCGCTGCTGAAGGACCTGAATGGAGAAACTAAGTCTAAGATAAATACAAATATGGAAATTCAAAACATAGTACCAGGGCAATCCTTAAAATTAGGTATGGCTATGGGAGTAGTTGATGGGTGAAAGAGGCAGAATAATATTTTAACATTCCATATACAATTGATTATAATGACAATACCAACAATTGGTACACAATGCATGGGAGTATGTACATTGTGTACTATGTGCATGTGCTACTCTCTTTTGTAAAGTAAAAGTTTGCAGTAGGTAAACCAAAAATGATGGAAATAAGCAACTTATTTCCCTGATAGTGTGGATTCAGCCAAGTTACTAAAACATAAACGTATATATGTCTTGACGGAACATGTATATCAGTATATATGTTCTTCTAGGATAACGACTGTGTCTTCTCAGTGTGCTCATGCATAGCTACTGAGAATGGATATAAAGTATAATCATTCTTGTAATTAGAAGAAATGAATGAAAAGTTTTACCAATTCATTCCTCTTTCGTATCAAAGCAGCTAGGGCAGTTTGAGATAATATCTTTTTCGAATCTGAAAGAATTTGGAGCTTCTCTAGATCTGAATTAGAATGATTTGCAGTCGGAGTAAAGCTAACAAGTTTGCCTTTTTCAGATGAGGTATTGGGCCTATTGGCATAATTCTTGTGCAAAAAAGCAAGATTGTTGACTCCACCTTCAGCAATGAGCATCCTTGTCGAATCAACCTTTAAAGCCTGTCAAACCAATGACATTCAGCTAGATGAGAGATAATAAACAACAGAATTGAGCTGTTTTCTAATAAGCAAAAAATTCTAGCCAATTAAAAGGTCATAATTTTAGCTGTTTAAATGCTCCCCGCCCAATCCCCCCAAATAACAAACACATCCAAACACAATTATTAGAAAAGGTAATAAAAGTAAACACATGTGAACACAATCTAAGGAAAACAGTCATCTGAATAATTAGAAAAGTTGACAGGTTTCAAACCTTAACAGCACTTGCAGAGCCATTAGAATTATACTTCAGAGATGGATTGTTTTTTCCTTGATCTACACCAACTTGTACAGTAGTGCCAATAATATCCTGGCATTTTTCTTTATTTTGAGATTTGAAAATTGAATTTTCATTCACATCCATTTCCATGGGCTCATTGACATAATAAGATAATGCAGGTGTACAACTTCCATTGTTCTCTTTCTGCTTCTGGGAATCAATATTATCACTGTTTGGCTTACTATCAAGAGCAGTAAATGTGTCCTTATTTACATGGAAGTCTGTTGCTTCAGAGGTGTCCACCTTTACATTTTTCTCTGTTACCCTTGAATCTTGCAAACTAATTGAGAATGCTTCTCTACCAAGATAGAATAAATTACATAAAAAGGGAAGGTCATGGAGATAGTGACCAAAAAAAAAAATGGAAATGACTGATAAATGGAGGAACATTGTGTTAAGGATTTGAGACAGCCAATGCATGGATGAGCTTGGAACATATTTATGTAAATCATCCAACCATGCAACTATGCAAGTGCTGACTCCATGAGCAACAAGGTTCATCAATATTTGGAACTCTCATACATTAACCTTACTTGATTACTTGTGGCAGATGATAATTATGAGTAAAACTGAATATTAACACTAAAGAATCTCTTTAAATTCTATGATATCAAGGCTTGAGAATGCTAATCAAAAGGCTTTTTGAATGATTCAGGTCGGTAGTAAATCCCACAATATGTATTTGATATTGTAAAAGTATCAAAACAGACTCATTCAAAAGGTGTCACTGAAAGCAGTAATCATAGTCATAGATGTGCTTGTGGTTTAGGCATAATCATCATCACTGAAATAAAATTCGAAGGCAAGACCTTATTTGTACTTTTTTCTTATTCTCATAGGTCGCAAAACTTATGGCCTCAAGTCAAGCATACTTGATTAAGTCATGAAGCATAAAGTGAAATAGCATTGGTTATGGAATATGGATTCAAAATACTGCTAAGTCAATCTAAATATAAGATTTTTACAAGGAGAACCATGCCAACCTAGAAATCCACTTTGAGATTATTTCAGAGTATGGAAGCACATGGAAGTAATCAATTACTGGAGTGGTAATCCAACTTCTAAAGCTCTTACTGACCAAAGGACCCTGCAAGCTATGCAAAAAGAAGGCACAAATGTTATCCAAAAATATATGCAGATTCAGCTTTACTTCATCCTATCTACTCAAAAACATCTATGCAAAATTATAAGTTTTTTTAAAATATCAAAATGGAAGGTTAATATAGTATTTGATTCTCAAAGATTTAGTTCATAACTTGATTCAGTAGTTACATTAATGTGCAGTACTGTAGTATGAGCACAAGTATATTTTACTTTGCAGCAGGTAAAAAAATAGATGACTCCGCCTGATTGCCTGATAGGAAAAAGCCCCATTTCCCTGTAATCAGAACCCTCGGGACCTGAGTCATCAGACAACTGCAAAACAATAGCAATTAAAACAAACCTTTTGATTAGATCTTGGAGAGGGAGTTGAATAACTTCTTCATTGGTCATCCGGTAGCACTGCATTATATAAAAGCGAGAAGCTGCCTTCTCTTTGCTCTCAGAATAGACAGTACCACTTTCCAAAAGCATAATATCAGTGTTATTGATACCTGTACCACAGTACACGAATCATATTAAGCAATTTATGTATCAGAAGCATATGAAAAAACTAAAATTAAAACATTAACTATGAGGTGTAAGTATATGATGCAATGATATTTTTAGTATAAAAAAATTCACAAGAGAAAAAGGGTAAAACAAAATCTGAACACAATAATAACCTCTAGTAGATAGAGATCAACCCTAGGTATACAGCATGATGCATGTAGTGTTGCATCCTAGTCAAAATGTGGATAAGGCTGACCTTTAGTTTGAGGCGTAGAGAAAGTGCTGTAACATGAAATATTTATTTCCTTATTTCTGTTTTTATACAAATTCATTTCAGAATTATTTCCTGAAATTAATTTCCTTTATTTCTATAATTAGGATAGCAAATCAGCATTTTTTTTGCCTGCAATTACTAGGTTAGAATTAGTTAGTTAGTTACAGAAATGACCAGAGAAATAATATTCAGTTGTTCACTTATTTCCAGTCCTATGCATATTATATGCCTTGCATAACCTACATACTAAAATTTTACTGAAGAACAGGGCAATAGGGCGTTCACATTCTTTGAATTATCTCAAAATATTCTCTTCTATGAGCCCCCCCCCCCCCCCCTCTCCTAAATTCAATTCAACAATAAGGATAATTACCAGTGGCTTCCTTTATAGCAGAATACCCAACTTGCAGAAATACATCTTCATCAACTTTTAGTTCCTTTTTGGCAGCCTTTTTAATGGCTCTCCTCTTTTTGTACTGTATTGTTCCTGATGTAACTTCAGAACTTTGACTGGAGGTGTTCAGACTTTTTTCAACCAGAGAACTTTGATTGGAGGTATTCAGACTTTTTTCAACCAGAGAACTTTGACTGGAGCTGTCCAGACCTTTTTCAATTACAGACCATACCCCGCTGGTAATGGAACTAAACAGCAAAAAGCAGTTCTCCTTCTTACTGTCAATTAAAAGGATAGAAACTTTTGTAATGGGCCATCCCTCTATATTAGGAACATCCTTTGATGCATCCAAACATTTACATACATCACATGCTTCCATTATCACTTTTTCTGTCAATGATAGCTGCTTCTCTACATCAGTGAGCTCTTCTTCATTTAAATTTTGCATGAATTGCATATATGCTAATAAAGGTGGCCTCAAAACCACAGCCAACTTGCAAAATTCATTAAATGGCAGATATGCTAGCTCAGGATGCTGTTTCCTATGGTAGTAGTTGTACAGTAAGACAGCTGAACGCACCTAAAACCAAAAAACGCAAACAGAAAAATCAGTAACTACAGATATCCTCCTCATGCACTCCTATAAATATATAATCACATATTTGTGATACTAGTAGTTTGTAAATCATAATGCAATATGAACCTATTCTTTCCATTTTTAATGAGATGCATGGGGACAAACATAAATGCACCAGGAGGCTACACAGGAGCCCTCTAAGGTGAAATGAAATAGCATTGTAGTTATTGAAGTGATGGTTAACATTAGGAACTGTGTTACTCGGCTAAAAAAAACTAAACTAAACTACGTACCCCATTGTCCGGAGACTCCACGCTATGTGCAGGTAAGGGGGAGGGATATTGTACACAGCCTTACCCTTGCATATGCAAAGAGACTGTTTCCAGATTCAAAGCCATGACCAACAAGTCACCAAGATACAACTTTACCGTTGTGCCAGGGCTTGCCCTCTTTAGTTAAACAGGTCAAATCTCATTAGGCATAGATTGCAAGGTTTTTAAAGAGTTGAGAAGGTTATGCATAACTACATCAGTAGCAACAACAACAACAACAACAAAAAGCCTTATCCCACTAGGTGAGGTCAGCTACACGGATCACAAACATCATCTGGCACAGTTAAAAACCAAAGTTTCAGGAATATTATTTAGCTTGAGATCTCCCTTAACGATATCCTCTAACGTCCTTTTTGGTCTCTCTCTTCTCCTTTTCACAGAATTAAAAATTATCCAATCTACTTTTGTACGTGGCACCTCTTGTGGCCTTCTTTGTATGTATCCAAACCACCTTAACCGATTTTCTGTGATATTTTCCTCATCGATGGCTGCCACACCAATATTTTCTCATATATAGTCATTCCATATTCTGTCCTTTCTTGAATGACCACGCATCCAACTTAACATTCTCATTTTTGCTACTCCCACTTTTCTCTCATGTATGTTATGCATAACTAATTGATTTCATTTCACTAGGGGAAACTATTATCTATGCTTTCTACACTCCATGCAGGCAAAACATAGAAGTAATGTAAATAGATCTGTACAATAAGGAAACCATAAAAGTGAAAGCAATCTTGTTGTATAATTATTAAAACAAACATCTCCAATGATACTCCAAAAATGTAATAAAATAAACCATAAAGAAAAACAGCGTAACCTAAAATAGTGTCCAAATAAATCACATAGGTTAACTATCGGATTGTTGTTTTTCCTCAATAGCTGCTACACCAATATTTTCCCATATATAGTCATTCCGTATCCTATCATTTCTTTTATGACCACCCATTAATCTTAACATTCTCATTTCTGCTACTCCCACTTTTCTCTCATGTATGTTATGCATAACTAATTGATTTCATTTCACTAGGGGAAACTATTATCTAAGCTTTCTACACTCCATGCAGGCAAAACATAGAAGTAATGTAAATAGATCTGTACAATAAGGAAACCATAAAAGTGAAAACAATCTTGTTGTATAATTATTAAAACCAACATATCCAATGATACTCCAAAAATGTAATAAAATAAACCATAAATAAAAAGCAGCATAACCTATAATAGTGTCCAAATAAATCACATAGGTTAATTGTCGGATTGTTGTACAAGCATAAAAGACAGAAAAAGAAGACACCTGTTTTGCAACCAACTTCTGTTGAGATGGTGTGGGATTACCCCAGACAGTTGCTTTTGTTGGCAGCAACGGGTCAACCAAGTGTTCTATGAATGCCTGAACTGCATCCTCGGTTGGACAAACATCTGATGGAGCCATATTCTATACAGTGATTTTCAAGGCCAGTCACCTTGTGCTGTTTGAAACCACAGCATAGGAGAACAAATAAAATATACTGATTACTATTTTGACAGAACATTCTTGTGAAACAAGTGCATGAGTCCCTTTGTGTTTGCACGGAGGGAAACACAAACTACCAACATTTCTCAAAACAACAAGCATTTTCTCACTAGGTAAATCAGCTACAAGAAACAAATGACACCATAGCTTTTCATCATAAATCATGTCTATTGATAAACAATTGACCTCAAAACGATGAAAATTTCTCAAAAGATTTTTTTTTTTAAGAAAAAGAAATGATAAACAAAAGAAAAGGACAAAATTGTATCAGAATAAAATTTGCCTTATCAGGAAAGAATATTTTTTCTAGGCAAACATTTCTTAAAACAAAAAACAAAAAAAAAGACTAATTTGTTGGTTCTAATGTGAAGGAACTTCTTTTTTGGGTGAAACCAATGTATAAGAAGCTTGATTCCCCTTCAACAAGGTCTCAAGTTTGAATGTTGTGGATGAAAAAAAAAACTTGGGACAGATTTTCTCCTTTTAAGTCACTCCAACAGCTCAATTCAGATTAGTCAGACTCAATGCCAATTTTTTTAAATGTAAAAAAACAACAAACAGAACAGCCAGAGCAAATGGAACAAAATCTTCAAACAACAAAGAAACACTCTTTGATTGAACATGCATGATCACCAAAGCCAAACTTTCGACCAGCAATGAATTTCAGAAACGTTTCAACACTCTTCACAGTAAAATTTCCTCAAAAGAGTGACGGAAAAATAAGGCTTCACCACACAATTTTCGAGTTCAAACGCTACAGTGTATTATTCTTTGAACGAAAAGGCAATGAACAAAACAACCTATACGAAACCGAATGCATGTTATGTTCAACACTCAAATTCAAGCTTTTCAGCCACCGATATAAATCAAATAACAAAAGAAAACACGGAAATAAATCAATTTGATCGGCTTAAAAAAAACAATACAAATTCTTTTGGAGAATCGAAATGCAGAAAGAAATTGCAGAGCAAAGGAGAACTCACAAGTTGGAGAAAGAGTGTTTATGGTCAAGGTCAACACAGTGTTGGTTCATACATGGCACACTGCGCGCAAAATTTTCATGATACCATTTTGCACTTTGTTGGCTTTGGCAGAGTTTATATAAGAACACCCTCCAAAGTACTAACGTGTACAAAGAGAGTCTGTTCCAAACATTGCAAAATGTGATTATTTGATATGGGTTAAAATAGAATTTTGGGATAATTAATGTTTTCTTTGGTTGAGAGAAGATGAATAAATGTAAATAAAAAAAATAAAAAAAGGTGAAAATAAAATTATTTGGTTAAAGAGAAATAAAAAAAAAGATAAAAATAATAGTAGAAATACTTTATGTACAGAAAGAAATAGTATAAGTGAGGTCATCATTTTTAAACTTATTTCTCATTTTTATCATTCTACCAAATCAACAACATTCATTTCTATCATCAAGTTATTTCCATGGGTAAAAACAAACACAATCTAAGTGATCCTTTCTACTTTCCCAGTTGTTGTAATGGAAAATTATGAGTTAAATTATAATTTGATACTTATATTTAAGTTTAAGTTTAACTTTATGTTTAAAAAGTTTTATTTTGTTTTCTTAAAGTTTTTTCATTGCACTAAATTGGTCTTTTCAGTCAGCTTTTTATACTATTTTAGCTAATTTGGTGACACATGAGGGAAATTAAAATTGATATTGACAGTACTAAAAACTGACAAATAAATATATTATGAGAGGTTAAAGTGAAGTTTTTAAAATTTATAAGATAAAACTAAAATCTAAAATATAAATAAATTTTTTTAATTTTAATCCAAACATGTATTAAATCAAATTAGACAAAATGATTCATGTACATTCATTAGGATTTGAGAATTTTTTCTAGATTCTGTGTTTTTTCTTTTATTTTTAATTAATATTTCAAATACATATTATATTCTTTAATAGTTTTTATTTAATTTTAATTATGTACATGAATACTTCTATAGGTATTTAATTTTGTATTTAA
>PYAF01004757.1:2074711-2101772 GCA_007407185.1 Glycine tomentella
AATATATTTTAATATATATAACACATATGCATTTAATATTTTTATTTAATTTTTATTATATACATGTATACTTCTATATTATTTAATTTTGTATTTAATATTTTCTATTAAATAGTATATTTTAATATATACAATGCATATGTATTTAATAATTTTTATTTAATTTTATTTATATACATGAATACTTCTATAGGTATTTAAGAGTGTGTATTGAATTAGGATTCTAAAAGACTATTTTAGCATAAAAACTTGTGAACTTTAAAGATTATGCAGAAATATTATGACTTATCAGATTTTTTTACAAGATTTTTATGATAATTTGGATTTTAATGAATTTATATCATAAGAATTTAAAAAAACTTTATAGATTTATAAGATTTGAAAAGATTATGTGAATTTTTGAAAACATATTCGAAATTACAAGAGTTAGTGAAAAATAAAATAAAATGATGATATTTGGATAAAAAATAAAATCAATATAATTTTTAATATTTTGATAGCTATATTGATTTTAGTTTTATGTTCTCCTATACCAATCTTTCTTACAATAACATCTTCTCATTCTCACTTTTGGATTCAAAACAATAGATTTAAAATTACACATTTGTTTTTTTGACTTTTTTAATTACTATAATTATTTAATTATAAATCTAATCACATATTTAAATGGGGTGCAATAATAAGCATATATTATAGGGAGTATGATGGCGGAAAATTAGTAAGAGAGTTAATGAGTTATGTAGATAATGAAATTAAGGATGACAATCACAAAAATATTGTGTCGAGCATGTGATGGACATAGTCAGTACAAGAAAACATGATTAATCTTAACATTTAAGATAAAAATTAATTTAATTTATAAAACAAAGAAATAAAATGCATAAGAAATGAATATATTTAACATTTTTTATTCCAAAAAAATAAGAAAAATATACATAACACATGCATCTTGAAAATATTAAAGAGAGAAGAGAGTATTTGATAAGAGAAAATAAAGTATGATAATCAATAAAAACAAACAAAAAAGTATAGCAAAATCTGATGAGATTGTTGGATAGATATTTTATATTAAAAAGTTTAATGAAATTCATCGAAATCTTTCCTAAAAAATAATTCATAAAAATTTGTATATTTTTAAATATCAAAAGACTTTTTATAAGTTATAAAAAATCTTAAAAGTCTTGATTGAATACCACAATACTTATTTATACAATTTAAGAATTCTTATTGAATTCTACAAAAAAAAAATTAAATAAATTATTTTAATCATTTGAAATCGTAATTCAATACAGCTCTCTTAATTTGTATTTAATAATTTATATTTAGTAATATATTTTAATATATACAGTTTCATATAATATAATATAAGTTGCCAATTTAATTAGCCAAATCAAATTATGTTTTACTATTAATAAGAAACCAAAGTCAAAATAAATCAATTTAATTAATGTGAACATGCATGCATTAAATCAGCTGATGATTGGCATGAGTAGGGTGATACGGGTAAACATGAAAAAATCATTCTTGTTTTTAAAAAAAAAATATTTTCATATTTGTAAAATAGTCTTTTTCAGATTCCTACCTATGGGAGAGTATGTTTCATGAACTATTTTATTATTCTCAAGTATGCAGGATCAGAAAATTTGATCTCACAAATATTATGAGTCATAAGAAAAATTAATTATGGTATATTTCATTCTCAAAAAACACATAATCTCACATTCCATCAATATTTACTCTTAGCATAAAAAATACAATAAAATATTCTTATGAGACAATAATACCTTTTCATAGTAAAATATTGTTCCTAGTATTCGATTTAGCTTTATATTAATAACTACCCACTAATCTTTCATTGCTTTCTTCATGATATATGCTTAATTTTTTACAATCCTACAAATATTGTTCATGCACAATTAATATTCTTGCAATTTAATTTATTGTGAATTTCATTCTTATATTTTATGATAATTTTTAAACACTGATTTATCAAGAATACATAAGAAAAACATTTTAAATTGTTGATTCATTATTAGAGATAACTTAGAATCAATAATTCATTATCTAATGAAATTTTTCATTCTAATACTCTATTTGAGAGTTATATATCAATATTTTCAAATCGATTCTTATCTAATATTTAACCAAATGACACAGACATTGTTGAAAAAAATATGTCCATTTCCTTCCAATGCTCCTCTTTTAATAGAGAGTTCTTATTTTTCTTATGAGTATAATGAGAGTTTTTTGTAATAAAGATATTTTAGTAATTATAATATATATTCTTAGGAAAAAATAACTCAACCAAATACATGTTTTAATTATTTATGAAAATATAAAAAATAATCCCAACAAATTTTAATAGTTAACCAAACACAATTTTTAATAATATCCGAGAATAACATTCTAATGTTATATTTTCAGGAAAATTTATTTATGAGATTAAAAATATAATCTGTAAAATAAACGTCCCATGAACCATTTTTTTAAATATCTAGCATATTATTTGATTTTCATATTCTTTATTAATCTTTTATTAAGTGATAACATATAATAAATAGAATATCACATCTTCACCCCATTAATGTCATGTCATACATATAGAGAGATAATATATATAATATGCCTTTTCCACAGTATTAATCATTGCAAAAAAATACGTTTTTAGTCGACTCTATCAAATTGTTTAATTTTTTCTATATAGTAGAAATCATGAAAAAAAACTAAAGTAAAAGCAAACAATTTGTTGAATACTATTTTTTAAAAGCTAATTCTAGTTTTCTTTTTAATTATCCTTTGCTTAGTGGGTTGCTTGGCAGTATCACGAAGCACAGTATGGAAGGTGCGGACCAGTTTTGTACATTATGTTTTATGGAATGCAAATGTGAAATATGCTGTGCGTATGGAATGGTGAGATGGTTGGGGAGGTTCACTTTTGGTTGGTGAGGACTAGTATAAATATTAGTAGGGACAAATATATATCATCATATAGATGGAATAAAGTTATAAATTAATTTAATTATTAAAAATAATAATATTATGATAAAAAATAAAAAAAAATCATGAGTTTAAATAAAATAATAAAATAACTACGTAAATATGGATGATTCATAAATCATAAGTGAGTTTTACATATGCTTTTGTACTGATTTGTCTGAGTTCGTTACATCTTAGTGTTTTAGTTATGTATGATAATATATTTTAGTTAATTTTTTCTTTTTTATTACTTTAAAAATTTGTTTGATTATTGGATAAATAAATTTTTAATAATCTTTAATATTTTTTGAAATATTAATAAAAAAGTAATATTTTTTTAAAAATCTAATTTATAGTTTTTTATATGATCTTTTCTTTTTATTTTTAATATATTTTTTTAAATATAAATCATATTTTTTTTACATTTTTAATTAATTCATCAATTAATTTTATCGAACACTTATAAGTATTATTTTAATGTACTTATTACCTTCAACAACAAAAAAGAAATGAATTATATGTAATGGGGAAAAGAAATGTTTAAGAAATTTTTAATATTTTTGTTGTTGAGATTGTTAGATGAGTGTAACACACAAGAATATCATTTAAGATCTATCATATAAAATAGTTCACAAATATTTGTATATTTTTTAACAAACTTTTTGTTAGTTGTTAAAAGTCTCAATTGCAAAGTATCAGATTTTCTTATTCTTAACATTATGATAGTTTTAATTGAATGTGACAAAATCTTTTATCACAATTTTTAAAAAAATCTGAATCCAATACATTTTTAGTACATGTAAGTGTCATAGATTCTTAATTTGATTGTTACACATATTTTTCTTACCGGATCGTTACACATAAAATAAAACTTATTAATTAGGTTCTTATAAATGTAAATGTTAATTGGTCCTTATAATCGTTATCTTCCTTAAACAATTTTAATTTTTAGGTTGCACCGTGTAGTTGATTCTTAATTTAAGGACACAATCAAGAATATACTACATCATCTTCTAATCTCAAATATAAACAATAACTTCTTTTATATATATATATATATATTGTATTAAGTATAAGGAAATTTTAACTAATAATAAAATTATTTTTTAATAATTGATATCAAGTTATATGATAATATGATAAATAAATTTATTTTTTAAATGAAATTAATGAAGTTAAACAATGTTGATAGTCTTTTGAATTAATGTAAATTTTTTTATTTTTATAAGTTTAACGCGTATTTATTTATAATGTAAATAATTTTATATTATTTGATGATCATAATAAATTATGATTAGATGATTATATAATTTTTTTAATATTGTTCATGTATTACTTTTTTCTCTCTATTTTTATTACTATTAAAATAAAAACCATAAGGACGAAGAAGTACTCACATGAGAATTGTGTTAAACTTAAATTATTTGATAATAATTTAATTTTTAATAAAAATAATTCTTAATCAAATTTATTTATTTTCAAGACCGAATTAGTAAGCACCCTTTTCACTTCGCGAATCGGACGACTAGGAAAAAAAAAATGACAAAAGGTTAAGGGGCTTTTTTTCTCAAATCGAATACAAATTGTTTCAGTTTCTCCTCCTCGTTGGGGCGTGTGATGAATATCATGTCTGAGACAACTCAAAGCTTTTGCAAAGCCACCAGTCCCTTTACGGATAAAAGATAAATATATATTATCTTTTGTTTTTTTTTTCCAACTAATTCAAATAATCAAATCTCTATATTGAACATTTCTGTTCTCTCCGAGTAGAATACCCTCCAATACCACTTCCATTGTTGAAGCTTCCCATTCCCAAGTTCGTGTCTTTATGAGGAAAAATAAGAGACCCAGAAATATGGCCCTCAAACTTGAACAAAGCGATCATCAGGATCTCAAGGTCTCAACTTTTCCATCATTGTTTTTCTCTTTTTCACTTTTCAGCATAAATGGATCAATGGGTGTCTAATTATGATTCATTAGCTTTTCTTCATGTTAATAAGTTTTTTTTACTTGAAATGTAATTTTTTTTTTTTAACCATGACTTGCAATGAGTTATATCAGGTTCCGGTTACACACAAGTTTGGCCTACCAGAAATTGAAGAATTTGCGTATTGTGGAGCAAAGGAATTGACTCAGTGTGGTAAGTGCTTCATTTTTTTACCCTAAAGTTTGCAATGTTGATTGATATTCCCTATTTCACTGATGGCAACTTGAACCGTTTATTTATGACGTAATCTTTTATCTGCTAAGCATATTTAAATTCACAGCTGCTGCAATTGTTCCTACTTAGGAGTGTAATGAATTGTTTCATAGATTACTATAGTATTTGAGAATAAATTAATCTGGTTATGGTTTATATATATAGAGCTGAAAAAAGAAGGGGATTACCAAAAACAAAATAGGAATAGGAACATGAGAATGGGTTTGGATTGGTATAAATATTAATGATGCTGGTGCTTTTTTTGTTAGCTGCTTTGTGTTACCTTGGAATTAGTTAATAAATATTGGTGTGCTCCTCATGGAGAAGGTGATTGCTAGTAGTTGTTATTATTCGATCTTACCCAACCAGGGTTAGAACTAGAAGTATGCATGGATGTGTTTGAGACATGCTTACCTAGTTACTCATTGTGCAAACCAAACATTCTCTTATTCATCTATTTCTGATTGAAACATTGAGTTCTCATATAAGTAGCTTTCCTTTCCAGGGAAATTGGAAATGGGATCAGATGCGTTTCCAGTGGCAAGTGAAGTTGCTTCAACAAGATCTAGTGGTAAGAACTAGAAGTGATATGGTATATAGTTGCAAAAAGCACATTTTTTAGGTGTTTTCTTATAAAGGAAAATAATCTACATTCTACCCTCCTCTTCATATTGAGAAAACAGTTTTAGAAAGAAACAATGCTTTATATGTTACTTGCACTCTTTAGTTCTTTTTGTTAATTTTTTAATAGAATTTCTAAAGTGCACTTCTGGATGGCTTAACCCTTAGTATTCCAAAAATCATCTTTGACAAAATTTTGAAACTAATATATGATATAGGTGAGTCACCTGTCCAATGGGAAAAGGTGCTTGAGGGGATTCGCAAAATGAGGTGTTCTGCAGATGCACCAGTAGATACTATGGGATGTGAGAAAGCTGGTGAAACACTACCTCCTAAGGTCTGACTCAGTATTCTACTGCTGTTGATTTGATCTATGGGGAAAAGATAAGTGTTTATTTATTGGTTTCTTTCTTGGTACGTTTAAGCAATTACTAAATATGCATTTGAATAGATTATGGCTTGCCGCACAACTTTTGGGGCAGACAAAGACAACACGGTTAATGCTGATGATTTGACAAACCAATAGTCATTTATCAATCAGTATAGCCATTATTCATTCAATTAGTAGATGATGATGATGGCCAAACTAGTCAATCTTCTATGTGTCAGTCTTTTTGTTAGAATTTGTTTTTTCTGTACCATTCTTTATAGCTGTTGTGATTACAGGGACATTGTAATTCTTTTAACTTCTATATTTTTTTATGAATCATGATGTGAATAAGTTTACCCTTATCTAAATTCTTATGTGTATAATTAGGAAAGAAGATTTGCTGTCCTGGTATCTTCTCTTTTATCAAGTCAAACAAAGGATCCTGTTACTCATGGTGAGTATATATGCCTTCTGAACTTCATAGTATAAATAAGTTGTAGATAAGTTTCTTGGCTTTTGGACATAGAGATGCTTTCTAGGATAATAATGTTCTGTTGTTTATCAACTATCTAGCACACTTTTGCCTTATGGAAGTAGGAGATTAGCAGCATTAACTTGCTATATGGAAATATATCTCAGAGTAGTAGAAGTTTCTTATGTCAACTTATTGAGATGGCTAATGAAGAGAAACTGAAAATATTGGTTGACATATGAGATTATTAATGTCTAGAAAGTGATGAGTTATTGTGGTTTGTTTTGGTCTGAGTTGAGGTTGTCATGGATTTGGGTAATAAGTTTAATACGGTTGTGTTTTTAAGTTCTGAGAAATCTGGGAAGATCGGTAGGCTTGCCAGTGTGACAAAAACATTGTTACCAACATCTTTGGGTTGTTGAAAATGGATTTGTAAGTTATTTGCAAACAAAGCTTCTCCACATTTGAAGTAATTTAAATGAACATTATTAGAGCATTTCTTGTGATGGTAGAAGACTAGAAGGGTGTTACCAACTGCCTAAGAGAAAGCAAAGTATTACTAAAAAAAGATGCAGGAAATTGGAATGTCAAGCATATGTTTTCTTATAAATCATGACATGACAAGAAAAAATCAAGGGAGGAGGGGAAAGCAAAAATGGATACTTTCTGTATTTCTTGATATAGATGACTGAATTCTGGAAATGAATATATTGCAAATTAATTGCTAATTTAAACAAATAATTTGGCCACGTTATACTTTTCCCCCCAAGATTTTGTTTAGCATCTGTCTTGATGTATATAATTCATACTTGATAGTTGCTTGAAAATGTTTGTCATGCTTCAATTACTGTTCTAGTTACAAGTGTGTTTTTAAGAATAGGAGCAATCCAACGTCTTCTTCAAAATGACCTGCTTACTGCTGATGCAATCAATAATGCTGATGAAGAAACCATCAAAAAGCTGATTTACCCTGTATGTTCCTTGTTTCTTTTAAAGTTATTTCCTCTCCTGTGATTCAAAAAATTTGAATTTTGGTGGCAAGTTAAGGAAGATACTTATGAACCTTCCATTATGTCTTAGCTTGCATGTTATCTTGCCAATTTCTTTTTAAGGTCTTGTTTTATTTTGTGCTGTATTAATTGAACTTGTGTTTGTACTTTTGGGAGTTGTTTTTTCCAGGTTGGGTTTTATACCAGAAAAGCCACTAACTTGAAAAAAATTGCAAATATCTGTCTCATGAAGTATGATGGAGACATACCTAGCTCAATTGATCAACTACTGTTACTTCCTGGCATCGGTCCTAAGATGGCTCATTTGGTATGTGTAATTGCTTTTCTAAGTCAAGCAATATGTTTCATTAGTTTTCTAAAGTTAATTTTGTTGGTGCAATTAGGTTATGAATGTTGGATGGAACAATGTTCAAGGGATATGTGTAGATACTCATGTCCACCGTATTTGCAACCGCCTTGGGTGGGTCTCGAGACTGGGCACAAAACAGGTTCGTTCAAGTTTAGCTGCTTCAGATTTTATGTATGGAGCATTATTTACCTTATTTGTTCTCACATTTTGGTGCTGGTGCGGTTGTAATGAACTTCATTAGATTTCCTTCTTTTAGGGAACAAAGTTATGCAAATTATTGCACGCACACATATATTGGTATACTCTATGAAGGCATATTCTTTCGTTGATAAATGTTAAATTATAAGATCAGAAATTTATTACATTTATAATTAGTAACCAAAAGAACAGAAAGAATCTGTCACATACTTATAGCATGTCTGAACTCATTCATAGTTAGGGATAACAAATCAGCTCTTTCAAGTGGCTTGGATTTACTATTTAGTTTCTTTTGTTTTGTCACTCTGTTTCTAAAGGTCATAATTGAAAGTTGCCAATCCTATTTAATTTGTGCTAGAAAACTTCGACACCCGAAGAGACGAGGGAGGCATTGCAACGGTGGCTTCCAAAGGAAGAATGGGTTCCAATAAATCCTCTATTGGTATGTCCAACTCTTTATCAAAGTAATAGTTGTATTGAGATATGCTATTCATGCAATAGAACACTTTACAATATTTTTTTTTCTTCTTTTATCTCTCTTCAATCTTCATCACTTTAATTATCTTATTTCATGTTTCCCTTTATTGTACAATTATATTTTCTTATTATAATTTGCTATGTTTTGCTTCATTAGTCAGTTTTATATGGCAAATTAGTTTTAGGATACTTATTTGAATATTTTACAGCTATGTGTGGGACTCATGTACCAACCAAAGACAAGAAAATTTCATTTGTTTTTTTCACCTGTCCAATATTTTGGCATCTTATTTGTTTCAACAATATAATTAACATCTTTGTCAAGGGGGTCTAGTTCAATTGGTTGAACAAAGTGAGTGAGTTATTGTAAATCCCTGTATTTGATTCTTACGGTAAAAAAAGTAACACCATCTTTTGTGGCCTGAATATGAACAGGTAGGATTTGGACAAACAATTTGTACACCTCTAAGACCGAGTTGTGGAGAATGCAGCATAAATGAGTTATGCCCCTCAGCCTTCAAGGAGACCTCAAACTCAACCCCATCTTCCAAGTCCAAAAAGTCTGGACTGAACAAGAGGGTTTGACATGGACAAGGACAACCCCCAAAAGAACATGAACCTTTAACTATTCTTTTGGAATTTGGTTCCTTATTTTTTGTCACAGGTTTAATTTGAACGAACGAGTTGCCATGCTCTACTTTCACATGTACATACATATTTCTAAGTACGGCTGTGACCAACATTACTACTCTTAGGCTTTCATTACATCAGCCCCACATCTAGAGAGATGTATATTTTTTGTAAAAATACTTTTATTCACCGTTGGATGATCTGAAACTTGGGGGTTTTATAAGCCTTGATTTTTATATTTTTTCCATCTTTATGTTTTCTGGATTTATCTTTTAGGCGGATTCAATGTTCATTAATTATTGGAGAGATGAAGGATAATATGCAGATTTTCAATTTTATATGAATATAGCTACTTTATTCGGTCAGAAAAATATTACAATGCTGCAGATTGCTCCAAACAGAAAAGAGAGAGAAAAAAAAGGTTTGTTTTTGTGTAGGAACAGTAATTCATTAAAAATTGCTTTGGTGCAAACTTTTGTTGAATGGTCTCTTTGCTTGAAGTAAATTCCATTCTTTTGATATTTTCTTCATTTAGCTCTTGCAATGACTTCAGCCACAAGCACTGAGCTATCCTTGTAACAATTTGCCATTTAACTAACTAATTATTCTATACTTTTAATAATATATTTAGCAAAAAATCACATTTAATAATTTTCACAAGATTGATTGAGTAAATGTTTTCCATTACATTGAGATACTGGAATCTTTAAGTAAATGTTTATGTTTTGATTTACCTTAAAAAATTGACTTTCAGGTCTGAGTGATCTTGAGTTTAAAAAAATTCTATAGTTTTTACATTGAAGTGAAAAGTTATACAAAATGTTACTTTTAACTTGCTTTTAGAAAAAAATATATTTAAATATATAAATCAGTTTATTTTAAATCAATTTTGATCAAAATTAAGGGTAAATGACTATTTTGGTCCATGAATTTGTAAATTGGTGACAATTTAGTTAGGTGTATTTAAAACTGAACTAAATCGAGCGTAAAATTGAAAATCAACCCAAATAATCGCAAACCTCAAAAAAATGAAGGGAATCGGTTTAGTTTGGTTTTTGTTTTTCTTAAATCGTGTGGTTTGATTTGGTTTTTTATTTTGATTTTGCACACGAAAATTAAATCGAAACGAACCACACTCATTAGTTTAATATATGACTCATGTTAGTCATATACCTATACGATAATGTAGCTTTGAACTTATGTGAAACAAAAACACTTACATTTAATCTAAATCTAAGACTAAAATACTTAACACCCAATCTCTCACTCTCTTCTTTCTTGTGGAACTCTAAACTGAAAGCTTAAAATCACTCTCCTTGCATCCCTCTCTACTTTTGCTGCGACGACATTTAGTATGATTTTTAAGTTTAGTTGTAAGAACTTAGAAGCAAGTATTACGGTATTATTTTTACTTTTAAGTTTAATGGTTTATTATTTAAGTTGAATGATTTTTATTCAAGTTAAAAGTTTAAGTTGACCATTTATACCATTAATTGTTTAACTAGTTATTATTTAAGCTTTGTCTAATTATAACAAACTTTTAAAGTATTTTTAATACTTATTGACAGAATTTTTAAACTAAAAAAAAATGAACTGAACCAAATCGCAAAAGATTGATTTAATTTAGTTTGGATTTCATAAATAATCTAAACCAAATCAAACCATACTAAGTTTAATTTACTTGTTTGGTTCGGACTAATTATAAGTCAAAATTGCATCAAATTGCACCTTAAACACTCCTAAATTTAGTCCTTAAAAGCATGCAAATTTTTGGTTGTCTTTGATTGTGTTAAAAGTAAAAAATACGATAATTACTTATTGTCATACAACTTGTGGACGAATTGATTTTTATAAAATACAACTTAATATTAAATTAATCCTTAAACATTACAATTTAATGTCAATCGTTCTAAAACCTTGACACATAATATAATTTTCGCACCTTTCAGATATTTAGCACTAAATAAATTTTTTTGTTCTTTTAGGGATTAGATTGTAATCGGATAACACATTTAGAGACTTATTAATTTAAAAAATATTTATCGAAACACGGTAAATAAATTGAGAGCTAGCATATAAATAAAGCAGGACAGCGTTTTGGGCTTTTGTATTCATGAGATGAGATGAGATAGCCCAGTCTACTCGTTACGAATAACGATTCGGATCGGAAGATGGGTGACTCAGTGTTCATCTCGTTTTAGTTCGTTTCCATTTTCCAGTGGAAGAGGGAGCCGAGCGGAGAAGAAGTAACGGAGTGTTTGGTTACTTCTCAGATTCTTCTGTTCCTGAGAGAGAGAGCGATGACGGTTGCAGCAGGAATCGGTTACGTTCTGGTAGCACTAGGACCCTCTCTCTCCCTCTTCGTTTCCGTCATTTCCAAAAAACCCTTCCTCATTCTCACCGTTCTCTCCAGGTACGCTCCATTTCCGTTTCATCAATCTCATGTAACCTCAAATTGACCCTCGCCTTGTTACTATTTCCTTTATTAGGGTTTTCTGATCACTGTTGCATTCACTTCAAATTACACTTTGATGTTTTGATTTAATTTGATTGTGGATGCAGTACGCTGTTGTGGCTTATTAGTTTGATTGTGCTGTCTGGAATATGGAGGGGGGTTTTGCCTCTCAGCACAACAGCTTCGTGGCCTTTTGGAATACTCATTTTCTCATCTGTTGCTTTTCAAGAAGCCCTCAGACTTTTCTTCTGGAAAATACATAAGTGAGCTTACATTGCTCTCTCCTCTGCTGTTATTAGGTTAAATTACATTTTTGGTTCCTACACCTGATGCCATTTTTTGTTTTAGTCTATATGAAAAAACTTGCAAATTGAATCCTATCGTCGGACAAAGTTATGGTCGGGATTGGATTTGGGGTATATACTTAGCACTGTTTTTCATTCTAGAACCTACATGAAAAGAATTTAGACTTCATTTTTGTTCTTACATTAAAAAAATTCTATATGTTGTTGGTTCCTACACTTGACATACCGTTTTTTGCTTTGGTCCCTGTGTGAAAAATTGTAAAACCGTTATAACTTTACTAAACAGCAAGAAAGGAATTATAAACTGTTGTCTTGTAAGGACTAAAACCAAAAACAGTGTCAGATATAGGAACTAAATTTATAATTTAAACTTGCTGTTGTTGTTGTTGTTGTTATTTTATGGTTTTACAAATTCTTTTACAATATGATCTGACCATTTCGTAGAAACTGTTTTTGTATTGATATGGTATACTGGTGTTGCTTTTACCTTTTGTGTCTGGATTATTTATTTCATTTTATTTTTCGTGTTCATCTTGTGTAGGAGGTTAGAAGACATGTTAGATGCCTTTGCTGACAGAGTATCAAAACCACACCTTCACCTGACAGATAAGATTTTGATTGCTCTGGGTAAGAAAATGGAGGCTTTCATGCCTACTTTCCTATCCTTAAGATTGCAGTTGTTTGATCAAATTTGAATAAGTCTATTAATGATTTGCTTTTGTCAGATGCTGGAACAACCTTCTCAATACTGCTTACTCTTTTTTATCTTTGTTTTGGCATTTAACTAGTTCCTTGATTGAATTTAATTGTATGATAAAATGAATAACTTGGTAAGTTGCTATTCAAAAATGATATGGCCTATTGGAATAAGATCTATATTGTAAATAATAACCTGTGTTTTTTAATAAAATATATTTTGGATATTTTCACAGCTGGTGGGTTGGGTCATGGTGTTGCCCATGCTGTGTTCTTCTGCATCAGCCTATTAACTCCTGCATTTGGTCCAGCAACATATTTCGTTGACAGCTGTTCAAGAGTTCCATTTTTCCTTCTTTCTGGTGAGTTTCCCCACTGCTGGTTGTTGTATGCATGTATATGAATAATATGGGATTTTACAGCTTCAAACTTTTGAAAAATATGCTTATCTTAGGACTTATTGCGTATTTATTTCATTAGTGTGAATGTATAGAGTTTCGCCAAGAGAATCTTGAATAGGACTTTCCTATTAAGCCTCAGTACTTATACATAAACAACAGTAGCTGCAAATTTTTATATTTCAAATAGTGCTATGGTATTTTTAATATTTTACCCCTCCAATTCGTTCACCTTTTTTTTATGTACATTGCAGCAATTATTGCTCTTGCATTTGTCACAATCCACACTTTCTCAATGGTCATCGCATTTAACGGGTATACAGAGGGGAACAAAGTGGATCAATATTTTGTTCCCATTGTTCACGTTGTTGCTGGAATGGTGGTAAAATCTCACTCTCTGCACTATATTTTGCCCAATAATTTACAACAGTAACTAGTAATTAGCCATCTTCTCTTGTTCTATTACCATTTACCAACATCAACTTATTAGCTGTTGTCCAGCTAATATATAATATGAGGCCAGTGCCTAAGCAATGATGCAAAGGTATAACATGGCCTATGTTGTCCAACTAATATACTCTTGAATCCAGAAACGAAATGCCAAACTATCATATATTGATATGACAAAACCATGGAAAAAGAAAAGACAGCTCACTGATGTTAGTGTAGTTTTTGGTTTGTATAGCTTTCTGCTGTGTAGATTTGTGAAGTTGGCAAAATGATTAACTCAAACATGGTAGGATGTAGAGAAAGGATCAGTCCTAACAAAGTATGGTGTGTCAAGCTTGAATAGCTGGCAAATGAATTCTTTATGCCCAATTTTTTATGTTGTTAATGTAGCATCTAGTGGTACCTGTCTGCTTGAATTTGGATTGAAACTATAGTAAAGAGGTCCCCTCGATATACTTTGAATTATTGTTATTAGTTAAGATTTAGGAATATGATATCTTATGATGTTTACTTTTGCCTTCAATTAATGCTTAACTGGTTTCTTTTGACTTGCTGTTTCCTTATTCAGACTCTGGTGAATTTGGCGCCTGGTGGTTGCGCTGTTGGCATTCCTCTTCTTTATTTGGTTGCAATCTTGACCTTGATTCATTGTGGGAGGATGGTTTGGAGAAAATTGACAGAAAACCCAATCAGGCCAGTTCACTCATAGTAACTGATAATCTTTGTAAAAAATCTCATCTATAGTTGCTTAGTGCTCGCCATTCCTGTTGGAATACGTAAAGATACCGAAAGTTATAATGCACAAAAGTTTTTTCCTTGACGTTTTGTTCCCATCTTACAATGGGTTACTATGCGGGCAAGTCAACTTTCTGCATTTGTCACTACGTTCAGGTTTACTGAAGTTTTGGTTGCAGATGCGGGTTTGCTGAAAGTCTTGATTGTTCAGTGTTCAGAAAAAAGAGAGACGAAAATCTAGTAGATTAAGAGATTGTTGCTTAAATTGGGACATTATGTCCCTCGCTTTGAAATTCCATTTTATGTCAGAATGTTAATTGGGTATATTACGGTAAAGTGTATATATGGGTTATCTCCATGAGATGAAGTTAATCTCTTAAGTTACACTGCGTACCCGCTAGTAATTTATGCGCTTCATTATGAAATCCTCATTAGAGAAACTCAAACTTTAATTGTAGGCGTCACTTCATGTCCATTATTTTTTATCATCGGACAACACAGCCGGTAGAACAATGCACCATAATATTAAAAGAAAATTTTAGTTGGTTTTAAGGGGAAGAAATTATAATTCTAGCATTGACGCTAAGATGAGCAAAGGCCAAATCATTCATTCCTAAAACAAATTTTACCCAGTAGGATTTATTTTATGAGAAAATAAAAAAGATAATGCTCATACTATTTCATGATTTTTGTTTTTGTGTTGTATTGGAGTTTTATTTCAATATTCTTTGTTGATTTTTTAATGCAAACTTTTATTATGTAGATCACTAAATTAAAACTGTAATTCTAATTGGATAATATTACTAAAAGTACTTAAAAGTTTTGTCTAATAACAATTTGTCACGAGTTTGTTTAATAAAATTAGCAGATAAATTTTTGAAAAAGTTAGACGTTAATAAGTAATTGATTGAACTAAACTATTTGATGACATTTAATTATTTCTCCAAAAAAAATTCAACGTGCTTATAAGGGGCCTTATAAAGAAGTCATGACTCATGTAAACCCTGTTCGGATATTTATCAGTGTCCAGCTTGCTATTCAATATTCATCATGTTTGGAAACTACACATTCACTTGCAAGAGTTATTAAGAGAGATTCCTCCAGCATGAAAACATCATCACCATTAAATTCTGAGTCAAGCCCTTCATGTCCATCAAATTCCTTGAGTCCCACCAATGTCTCAATTGGAATCTCAGGCTCTTGATCCAAAGAAAAATCTCCTCTAGCCAATGGAAGAAGCTCATAGTTTGGCTCATGATCCTCATTAAGGTTGTCAACAAATATTAGTTTGTTGCCATCTTCTCTGCTTTTTAGTACAACTTTCTCATCATTCAACTCTGAATTTACTATCTCTGCTGAACATTTAGATGGCATGGCTATCCTTGAAGGTTCAGATGTTACACTGCATTGGCTTCCATCGTCTTTAGATTTACTTTCCTTTATCCTTGATGTTATTGATCTAGAACCAAACACAACCCCTTTCCTTGGTGAGATACAAAATGGACTCCTTGATTCCTCAGAATAATTCCAGTTGAATTTCCCTTCAAATGGCCAAAAAAGTGGTTCATCAGCATTGAACTCTTGCATGTCTTCAATTTCTAGTAGATGCTCCACTGACATATTATCTTCTGATCTGTCACAATGTATTATTCCATTGGTGCTAAGAGGAGAAGAAGGTTTCTCAGATGAACAACATCCATAATAAGGCTTTGAATCTGAGATCATCCACTCGGAGTTTTCATTTTCAAGAGTGAGTAAAGAATCACAATTAAAGTCACACTTGATGCAAAGATGAGTGGAGCTGTTTTTAGATGAACATCCACTATAAGACACTGACCCTGAAGCCTCAGAACAACAACACGGAGAATTTGTAGCAGTTGCATCATCATTCACAGTTCCAGTCAAACTCATTGTAGAAGCTCTTCTTGTTAAGATCAGTGACTCGCTGTTAAATTGGATTAATCAGAGATTGTCCTTTTTAGAATTTTTTTCTTCTCAATCACAAAGGAAATAAAACTAACAAATGTAAAGGAAATATATAAGAGTGATGGTAAAAGCAAAAGGATAACAAAAGTATAACTTTATTTCTTTTAAGAATTTTCAAATCAGCATCTAATTTAATGAATAACACTCATTGCAAGCATTATGAAGTATGATGTAAAGTTTATTGAATTTTTAAGGGTTTGTTGATTAAGTAACGCCAACCATTTCCCCTATTGTTACCTAGGAATTGAAACTCATGACCTTCTAATAGTATCATTTATTGGATCAAGTACTTTCCAATAATCCAAAACATAGTGTAAATTTATTTCCTTTTAGTACTCTTAAAATTACATTTAGTTTAAGAAGCCACACATGAGAATGTTAAAGTGGATCAAATTCCACATGTAACATTTACCAAATAAATCCAAAAGACAGCCTACATAACAATAATTAAACAAGCACACATGGTTAAAGGAAGAGGAACATCCCCTATAGTGCAATTAAACTGAATTGATGAGTGTGATATAAGGAAAATAATTCACAAAGTAATTATGCCATCCAATTTATTTGTCATATATTAACTAAAATCTAAGCCTGTATGGCTGTATTGGAAGTAAATGTTTTGGGTGATATACACATTTATGTAATATAAATGAACAAAAAAAAAAGAGCAAAGCTGAGGGGAGAATTACCTTGGGAGAAAACACTATACAAGTTGAGGGGATATTTACAAGAAAATGTCCAAACAGATAGATTCCTTTGGGAAAACACACTTTTAAAATGGGTGAATAACAAAATTGAGGAGAGAATTAGAGACAATAAACTCAAATGAAGTGTTAAGGAAGAAAATCTTAATCCACTCAGAAGAGGTTCTAGCAATTTTTTAGTGGGGCAACGATTATTCGATTAAAGCCTGTGAATTTTGATTTGGTGACAAAAATACTATACAAGCCTAATTCACCTAGTGCAACCTACAACAGATGCATGCATAGTAAAAAACAGTATGGAAGAAAAAAGAAGACAAGGAACTGCATTTAAAACCTATTTATTACCTTGCTTCCTCTCTGAAAACCACATTGCTTGTTCCGAGTTTGATCAAAGCAAGAGATAAAAAAAATGCCTAGAAAGAATAGAGCACAATGCTTAAATAGCAAAGAAGAAAAGGTAGAACACTGTCTTTTACTTGTGTTGTACAATTTGTACTGTTAGAAGTTCAACCCAAAAAAAAGGCATGGGGCAAAAATTGGAGTTTTGCAAGCTCACTGGCCATACTGACGTCTCAGAATTGAGCTCCGTTGGCAAATTCGATGGTCCACTCATTGTTGTCCATAAATAAATTCTTTAGAGTATGCTCAGACCATTTTCCATTTCATTAATTTTCTTTTAATTCTCCACTTCAAGTCCACAAAGGGACACTTAGTAACTTCCTTTTTTAATTTTTAATTTTTTACAAACCACACATATATAGTTTATAAAGAGAATTTTATTTGAGTTGAGTATAACTATTATATATGATGCCTAATATTTATGCTACATTTTTTTTAACGCAGCTGCATTCCTTAGTCTTTAGTGGTAGTAACTTCCCTCCTTTTATGCTACGTTTTCATTTTTGTTGGACGAATATCCAAATAAAAAAATTTTGGCATCCAATAACAACCAAAACTCACCGAATTGTGATAGCAGAGGCACTGAATCATGTGCAGAAAAACAAAACAGCACGGAGAGAATATTATTCTGTGATTGATAAAAAAGTTTTTGACCAAAAGCGTGAAAATTAAAGAAATTAATAACAGTCCCAATGCCAATCAACTAACTTCTTTTTTAAAAATAAAAAATAAAAACATATACATCTTAAGTAGCTTATTAGAAAAATTTGTACTTTTCCTCTCATTTTGAGGTTAGGTTGGACATATTTTTTTTATCCGTAAATGTTAATTTTTTAGTAATTTATAAATGTTAGTTATTAATTGTTAAATTTTTGTTAATAGAAAAAAAATGAATCCACAATATTTTTCTTAGTGCTTTCTTTTTTTACCACCCAACCAACTTTATAATTCTAAAGGCATTGGGAGATGCTTCCATGTTCATTTAAGTGTTTATCTTATTCCTAGTTGCTCCTTAGAGTATTTTGATGGTGTAATTTAAATAACTTATTCCTAGTTCCACAATACTATATCATAATTAAATAATTTATATATATTTTTTTCAACTATATTAATTGTTTATAGAAGTAATGAAACTTTTTTAATTTTAAAACAATCCAACATTTCTCATGTGTTCTCCAATGATATAAAAAACTAAATAATATTTTAAATAAGCAGCTCGTGGAGACTAAAATGTTCTTGTACAACATGTATATAACATGATAAAATAATAAAATGTTTCCTTTGGAAAGTTTGATGAGACCTCGACAAGTTTACCCGATTGTTACATGTAGTAATTAAAATTGGTAAAGTATAGGTGTCATTCTAAACTCTAAAGGATCGAAGGGTGATTCATAATTTATCAAACCCTATTTAATAGGAACCAAGAAAGATTATTTATAATTAACTGATTTAAAGAAAAACCAAAATTTGAATTGAAAGAAAGCAACAAAGATTTATTTTAAGTTTTTCTATTACAAAATGCGAGAACATAAGAACACAACAAGAGTTGTTGAATTCTCGTGGATACGATATTTAATTTATCACTTCTTTATTACTTAACAATAATCCAAGATAGGGACCATTAGTGTGTGACTCACATATGCATCCACAAATTAAGGGATTGTAAGATTACAAAGGAAACTTGGCCTCATATGTAGGGTGCGCGATATGATGCTTGTATTCTTTGTCCAACATAATTTGAATGACGTGTCTAAGGAGTGGCAAGTGAAGTTTTCAGTAACCCTTAATTGAATATGGTGGGCAAGAAATGATTAAGTACTTGCCTTTCTGCTTTTACAGTGAAGAGAAGCTACTATATATATCTTGGAGGATCTGCAACACACACTGCTATGATTTCATATACGAGCGTTGGTAACCCACATAATGCTTCTTCAGTTGAGAACCTGCGATGGACACTAAATTTGAGTCCTTCACTCTGAACATTGATGATGTAATATTATAATATCAATTGTTGATTCTTATATATCGACAATTGCAGAAGACTAATCAAGTTGCCAATTCCTTAGCCAAAGTAGACATATCTATAATCTATATAGATTGTTCTATATATATGAATATTTACAATATTGTTCTTGATTTTCTAATGTTGCCCTTACTGGGTGATGTTAATTTCTTCAATTTTTTTCCCAAAAAGGATTATGATGGACTTTGATTAATAATATACTTGATTTTAAGTAATTCTCCACTTCAAGTCCACAAAGGGTCACTTCAGTAATTAACTTACCCTTCCTTATATATACACCACCACGTTTTTATTTAATTTATTTTTGGTAAACGAATATCCAAAATAAACTTAAACCATCCAAATAACAACCAGAACTAGCCATGAAACAACTGTACGTGAGAGAATATTAATTCTTCTGTGATTAATTTGCATGCATGCCTTTTTATTGACCAAAATCATGAAAAAAGAAAAATAACAACCCTAAGAAAATGGCGGGACCAACTATAAGTTTCCCAATGCTCCAGCTCATAAATCAACACCCATGTTCCCCCAAAACCAAATATAGCTTCTCTTCTCTTCTGATCCTCCATTCTCATTCTCTGATCACGCTCTTCACAATTTAGAGTTTC
Source organism: Glycine tomentella (assembly GCA_007407185.1). Taxonomy (NCBI): domain Eukaryota; kingdom Viridiplantae; phylum Streptophyta; class Magnoliopsida; order Fabales; family Fabaceae; genus Glycine; species Glycine tomentella. The sequence goes on from PYAF01004757.1 coordinate 2,094,777, forward strand.
CCAATCTCCTAGGTTGATCTTTGTCTTCCCATGGAGATTGGGTAACACCACCTTAGTACTTTCATCACAACCCCTTCAATTCCCTTTGGATATATAGTACATTATTATTATAATACGACACAACAAACACTAACGTAACACACACATTGCTATTTGTTATTGTTATTGTTACTCTTATCGTTACCATAAAAAAAAACCAAATATTTTTACATATTTTCAAAACAACGTTGTTTTGAGTTATTGAATTATCATTAAACCTAGCTATCATCCATGGGAAGCTGCATATCAACGCAAGGCGTGAGGACACGCAAGAGGTCGAGGAGCCCGAATTACAAGCCCTCCACGCCAAGAGGGCACGGGCACGGGCACGAGGTGGCACGAAGGTCAAGCGTGGCGGCGCGTAGATCGAGCGTGACGGCGCGTCCGTTGAACGTGGTGTCGGGACCGAGTCCTGGGAATATATTTGACAAGTACCAGTTCGGGAAGGAGCTGGGGCGAGGCGAGTTCGGTGTGACGCACCGTGTCATCGATGTCGAGAGTGGCCAGGCGTTCGCGTGCAAGAAGATAGCGAAGACGAAGCTGAGGACGGAGATTGATGTGCAGGACGTGAGGAGGGAGGTACAGATCATGAGGCACTTGCCTCAGCACCCTAACATTGTTGCATTCAAGGAGGCTTATGAGGACAAAGACGCTGTTTACCTTGTCATGGAGTTGTGTGAAGGTGGTGAATTATTTGATAGGATTGTTGCTAAGGGACATTACACCGAACGTGCTGCTGCTAATGTTGTCAAAACCATACTTGAAGTTTGCAAGGTACGTCATACCCTTTCAATTTTTTTATTTTATTTTTTTTACTTACAGATACATGAAGGTTTTAAATATTGGTCGTTGTCACATTTGTTGATGTCACGCAACAAATTACAGACAAATGTGACCGGTGTGATCCCAATTGCGGTCTTGTTGCGGTCACTAAGAGTTTAAAAACCTTGATGTTGTGACTAAAATCACAGTCATGGATCATTTTTTAAAACCTTACCTCTTTGTTTTGTTTTTGAATGTTTGTTTGCATTGGAAATAGAAATGAAAATGATCCTGCATGCATGGCTGTGCTTTCTTCTCTTAAGTTTTTGTTTGTTTGTTGTGTGGCATGGATTGCGTTTGTTAGGAATGTTAAAATGCAAGAATTTGCACCATACGGGTTATAAAATTAGAAGAAAAAATAGAATAAATTTATCTATAAGTTTAATTGAATTAATACGCAAACTAATGTGTAAAAATTCTTTCATCTATCTAGAGAAGTTATATGAAAAAATTTATATAAATTAATTGCATAAACTAATTTTTAAGTTATGAAGAAGTTTATTTTATTTTTTCTTCTCCTAAAAAACCTTATGAATAAGCTTACCCAAACAACTCTATTTTAAAAATGTAACAGAATAAAATACAAGATCAAAGCACATTTTGTTTCACTCAGATGGGGAGAGCAAAAAGAATGCAATAGAACAAAGTTTGCACACCCCATAGTACATATTTTGACATTAATAGGACAAAGTGATGTTTGCTTAAGCATCTGCAATGAGTTGCTTACGGGGTTCTTAAAATTAAGAAATGCAGCTTCACTATTAGAACAAGTGACATGACAGTTCTTATATGAAATCAGTTGTTTATATAAACAAAGGTTCTTCACAATTCTAAGAATTGTGAAACAATTATAAAAGTCATTTGAAGTTCTTAAAAATTGTTGGAGAATATTTGTTGAAGTTCTTAAATCTCAAGTTAGTTAAGTAACTCCACCATGATTGCACCATCAGAGATGCTCTAAATTTATGGAAAATTGATTTTTTTTTGCTTGGTATTAGAGCCTATGTAACCAAATGATATAGCTGAAGATACACGCATAGATAAAACAGTACCAAAATTCCTATTCGTGTAAATCAAAAACAGGGAAATGTGAAAATTTTATGGTTTAATTGAAGTTGGTGTTCTCTAGTACTTGCACTGTTTTTATAATGATTGTGACTTTAAATTTAAGGAACCCTATACTTTTAAATAAGAGTGATGTTATAAGTTATAACTATTACAACAATTTCTACACATTTACTTCTGTATCTTATCTTCTTATCTGTTGTGTATAATTTTTGTAGTATAAATACGTTACCCTTCAAATAACGAAGCTAAAGGACAGGGGGTACTTAAGTTTTTAGTCAGACATGTAGGCATTGCACAGAGAGTGAAGAATATAGTTGAATATGATTATGAGAAGTCCATATATAATTTCTGAAAGTGTCCTGCTGCAGAGTTTGTCCTGTTTTTTCTTTCTCTCTTGGGATGATTGCTTTGTGTTTCTCTCTTCCTATTTGAAGCTAAACTACAACTTATGATCTTTTTCTTTTTTTCTTTTTTCCTCTCATTTGTATAAACATTTTTCTTTTTTGAACTTTTTGCAGGTGTGTCATGAGCACGGAGTTATACACAGGGATTTGAAACCTGAAAATTTCTTATTTGCAGATACAAGCGAGAGTGCTCCATTGAAGTCAATTGATTTTGGCCTTTCCACCTTCTATGAGTCTGGTAAGGTTTATATAATTTTATAACTTTACTTTAGTACTACTACTATTATAGCATGGCATATATTTTTCACTGCTTTTAGTGGGTGTTTGAATGAGAACAAAATTAATTTTATAAAATTGATTTTAGTTAAAATTAATTTATAAGTAAGGCTGATTTATGTTTAGATGTTTTTATTATAAAATCAACTTAAGAGTAAAATTCAGTATAACATTTTGGATCTAATACAAAAATTACTCAAAGTTACTTGAACTCAAAATTAATTTTGGACTCAAAATCAATTTTCAATTCTTCTTCAACATATAAAACCAAACATGTCAAAATTGATCCAAAATCAATTCTGGAATAAATCAATTTTTCAATACCAAACCAAACATACACTTATGGTATAAAATAAATTACCAACTTCACAATGTGGTGATGACAGGAGAAAGATTCAGTGAAATTGTTGGAAGTCCCTATTACATGGCTCCAGAGGTTTTAAGACGTAACTATGGACAAGAAATTGATGTTTGGAGCACAGGAGTTATCCTTTATATTTTACTTTGTGGAGTTCCACCCTTTTGGGCAGGTGATGTTCCATTTTGATTCATAGCATGTGAACAAAGCAAAAAAAAAAAAAAATTCTTCTAAAGTCCCTTTTCAGAAAGTTTAACTGTTTCATGCATGGAGTTCCTTCTGATAATTGGATTAAAACTAGTACAGAATCCGAGGAAGGGATTGCACAAGCCATCATCAGGGGCAAAGTAGATTTCACAAGAGATCCTTGGCCTAAAGTTTCTGATGAAGCAAAACATCTAGTTAAGCGCATGCTTGATCCAAATCCATTCACCCGGATAACAGTTCAAGAAGTTCTTGGTATGTGCCACAGATTTCAGGCAAAAGAAATAGTTACTGTTTTTTAATACTGAGATTAAATATACAATCATGGACATGTTTAGTAAGCTTCATTAAAATCTACTGATTAAGAATTGAAAAAGAAATTGTTACATATGTTGGAGTAATTTGGCATGGCAAAAAGAATTGCTTAGTCTAAGTCACTAGTTGTCCTAAAAGTTTGTGTTTAAGATAGTAAATTTAATCACGAGGAATGTATTGATAATTATCTTCTTCTGTGTGAAGATAATTCCTGGATACAAAATAGGGAGCATGGTCGAACTATTTCTCTTGGAGATCAAGTGAGAATGAGGATTAAGCAATTCTCCTTGATGAACAGATTCAAAAGGAAGGTTCTTAGAGTAAGTTCATCCCTCTTGAATTTAAGGTTAGGAATATTTGCTAATTGCTACCTTAAATTCAAAGTAGCCTTACACTCCTAAATGGGTCCTCTCTTCAGGTGGTGGCCGATAACCTGTCAGATGAGCAAATTGATGTGTTTAAGAAAATGTTCAATATGATGGATAAGGACAAGAATGGAAATTTGTCATTTGAAGAGCTCAGAGATGGCCTTTCAATGATTGGACACGCCATTCCTGATCCTGATGTTCAAATGTTAATGGATGCTGTAAGTTCTTTACATGTTAAATTAAACAATAATGATATATGGACACCCCAATAGTATAAACACCTATTTGACATTTCTCATTTCTTTTTATCTGTCTCACATAATATCACCTATCATATCTGTGATTATCTTTCTTGGTGTCTATTAGCATGCAAGTGTCTACTAAACATTATTCTAAAATGAAAGGCAAGCATGCATGCAAATAAGGATAAGAGAACTCAAATATAAGAAAAGAAGCTTAAGAACTCTTTCAAAGTTGATAATAACCTTAACAAATTCTATGAACCTTCTCTATATTGCTTATGACAACAGGCAGATATTGATGGAAACGGCACCCTCAATTATGAGGAGTTCATCACAATGAGTGTTCATCTGAGAAAGATAGAGAGTGATGAGCATCTGTCTGAGGCGTTCCGTTACTTTGACAAGAACCAGACTGGATATGTTGAGTTTGAGGAGTTGAAAGATGCATTATCAGATGATGACTCGGAAGCCAGTGACGACCAAGTGGTCAAAGACATTCTAAACGATGTTGATTTGGATAAGGTAAGAAGTAAAAGTGTATAACTGAAAAGTGTGGATTTACTCAAGTGAGAAAAATCAACTTACACGAGTACATACTTAGACTTGTATAGTCAATCCTATGGTTTTAAATTGTGGTTCGCAACTGCAATTGCGGCCACAACGACCAAGTATTTTGCACTCCACAATTGCATCACGACCGCAGTTGCGGCTGCATCAACCGCATTTTCGTGCAATGTAATGGTCTTCTGGCTCACCGCAACAGCAATTTAAAACCATTCAATCCTAATAACACTAATATCCTATATTTCTAATAAAAAGTGTAAAACTAGTCCTACTAAATACCCTTAAACTTTGGTTTTGTATCTAACTATTTTTGCTTTGTTTCGGTGAAGGATGGTCGAATCAGTTTTGAGGAGTTTAAGGCAATGATGAATACAGGAGGAGATTGGAAAATGGCCTCTCGCCAGTATTCAAGAGCATTGTTGAATGCATTAAGCTTCAAGATGTTCAAAGACACATCTAGCAATTCTGTTAAGTGTAACTAAATGTAATTCATGATGGGGGGTAGGGGCCAAAGTTCTCAGTTGATGCCTCCTGAAAAAAGGTCAAAAACTCACATGACATGCAACAATTAAGCAGAACTCAGTAATATTTTGAGCAGTGTACAGTTTGGTAAACTTGGGAGTAATTGGAAACCAACCATGGAGAAAGTGAGGAGCTATTGTCATGTTGTGATCTCTATTAATTTCATTTTTTTATTTCATTAATTGTTGTGAAAATTAATCTAATTGAGATTGGAATTTGTCTTGAAAATGGGATGTTCTAAGAAATGAAATACAGAACTAGTGACATTTTGGTTAGAAGGTAGTGTCAAGTTTTTTCCTCTATTTGTTAGGCATAGCTACTTTGTCCATAACGTATAAAAATGCAAGTTTGATAGACATAAGTTTATGAGAAGCTGCAACAGATAGGTGATTTTTAAGGATAATGGAACATCCTTTGCTTTTTAGTAGGGATCCTCTACTGCTAAAATGTACAATACTTAGTGCAGCTAATGATTTATTGACCACACAAAATTATATAAGATGTATTTCACCACATCGAATTTGGCTTCCTTGTGGCAGATTAATGTTTGTTGTGTTTTGTGTAGAGTTGTAGAGAAGCCCAATTCAGTGTGGTGAGATCCATGTTATGTAATGTATGTAGTTAATAGATCATTTACTATACTAATATTTCACGTTATAGCAGGGAATCCAAACACATTTCGGTGGTGCTGACAACTTGACAGAGTGCTTTTTGCATTATTGTTTAAGTCTTTCACAGTAACCAATTGTCCGTTTACCCTTTCCAAGATACCAAAGAAGAACAACACAATTGGATTGAAAAGAAAAACGTGAATTAGATTCAATTGAACTGCTTCCCAAACATACCTGAATTTCGTCTTTTCATTTTCAACATACCTGAATTTCATAGGACAATAATAGGAAAAAAGAGTATACAACTTAAATTTTGTATCTTTTGCAAATATGTAGCCACTTTAAACTTTCATTTCATCTCAAATAACTTTTTTTTTTTTTTTTTTTATAATAGATCCTTTATACAGTATTAAATATCATGTTGGACTTGGTTACAAGTGTTGATATGTTGTGCTGTGTTGGCTGGTTCGGAGGTCTAGGGTGTGTTTATTTTACTGTTTCAATCCATTGGCATGCATTCTGATGCATTATTTTGTGATAAGCAACACACATTGTTACTTCTCCTTAAATGTACGGAAAAACAAACACACACCTAGGGAGCTTAATAAGTTTTCTATTACACCATCTTCTTAAAGCGTCATTTTATTTTTGTACAAAACATATATGGAATTTAATTAGAATGTGGTCTTGGATGGCAAGGGTAGAGGACACCTCAAGTATTCTGACGTTTAAATAAATAATAATTCCAGTAGAATTTTGGATTTTTTTTTTTTACCTTTTAGGGGTATTTTTTTTAATTACCGTTTCGGATAGATTTTAAATTAATTATTAAAAAGAGGTAAATCGTAAAAGGTGTTACAACTTCTCAGTCGTAAATCCTGTTATAACTTCATTTTTTTTAATTTTTTTAAATTGAAGTCATAAAAGATTTTACATGACTTCAGTGTAATTTTTTTTAATTTACGATTTTAAAGTTGTAATTTTTATTACTTCTTAAACAGAAGTCGTAAACATATTTACAACTTTCATTTAATAAGTTTTTTTGTTTTTTTTAATTATGACTTCTAAGTTGTATAGTTTTAATTTTTTATTATTATTAAGTACGAATTTTAAGTCGTATAGCTTTTTTTTGTTTTATATTTTTTTATTTAATTTTAAGTACGACTTCTAAGTCATACAGGTTTTATGTTTTTTTATTTTTTT
>PYAF01004757.1:2101872-2142968 GCA_007407185.1 Glycine tomentella
TCAATTAATTAAAGAAAAAATATTAAAAATAAATATACCAAATACCAAATAAAACTAAAAAAATATTTATTTATTAAATAATTAAATTAAAATTTTATTTACAATTTTTTTTAAAAAAATTGAAAAAAAGCTTAAGACTAAAAAAAACAAATATAGGAATTAGAAGTCGTACTTAAAAAAAAAAGTTGTACGAATTAGAAGTCGTACTAAAAAAAATAAAAAATAAAAACTTATTAAATCGAAGTTGTAAATATATTTACAAATTTAAAAAAGTTAAAAAAAATATTTATGACTTTGAAGTAATAAATTAAAAAAACATATATTAAAGTCGTCAAATCTTTTACAACTTCAATTTAAAAAATTTTAAAAATAAAAGTCGTGATCGGATGTACGACTTTTGACTCGTAACATTTATTACGACTTATTCTTTTTTGATAATTAATTTAAAATTTACCTCAAAACGGTAATTAAAAAAAATACCCCTAAAGGGTCAAAAAGCCAGAATTTTGACACGAATGAAAAAAAAAAAAAAAAACACATTTGAGGAAGGTGCATGCATTGGATATCTATAGGATGGAGTAGGTAATGTTTGGTCAATCTATCAGTGGTCTTTCTTGTTTTTGTTCTTCATTGGATATCTATATTATTATGCTTGCTCGAAAAAGTTTTCTACCTTTTCCTTTCATTCATTCTTTCTTTGTTTTTGTTGTCTATTTCCCTTCTTCGATTTTATTTTTTTCACTTTCGCGATGGTGGGTTCTTTGCATTCCGGTCCTTTCTTGGTAGGGTTGCTGTACACAATGGCCCCATTCCACCACAAACAGGGACCACTGTCCACTGTCCAAGGAGACAATTGGTTGGACTAAGTTGCAGATAACTATACTTCTACTTCTACACGAGTTAAACTAGGGCTGAGCAAAATTACTCCACCGGACCAAAAACCCAGCAACCCGACTTACAAATTATGTTTTTGGGCAATCGGGTTCGATAAAAAAAAATTGGTTAAAATTGGATAATTCGGACGGATGCTGGTTAGAAAAGAAAAATGTGATATTATCCGCATCCGATCGTTCAAGCATCACCTAAGAACTACCGAATACAACTCAGTTAACTTTTTGAATTGTTTTGGATAAATAATTATTATTTTTCTAAATATTTATAAAGTTGATAAATTTGTTTATAAATAATAAAAAAAATTAAATTTTAATTTTAAAAAGTGAAAAAAGTATGATAAATTCATTAATAATAATAGATGAAAATTAATACATAAATAAATTTTCTTTTGATTTATGTCTCTTTTTTTCATACCTATCATTAGATTCATCTATATCGATTCTAATTAATTTGAATTAAAGATACAATTAATGTTGATATTAAATTTATTAACATTCTATCCATTCAAGAACTAAAATTACAAGTCACTAAATTGCATAACATATTTTCCTTTCAACATCAACATTACCTAGAGGAAAGAATAGGAATTAGACTTGACACTTGACAAGGTTTTTCTTCTTGCACACCACCCAAGACTTCCTTCTCAAAGTTTTCCTTCCATCCTTCCGTGAGTTCGTCTTCTCTGAAACCGGCTAGTACGCCACCAACCAGTTCGCCATCCACGTCCTCTTCAGAACCACATAAAGCATTGCGAGTGCCTCACTAGCGATCCCTCCGTCATAGTTGTCGTTCCCTTCTCAGTTGGCTTCGGTATAGCTCGCTACCTCCACCATTGTCTAGAACCGCGCCGCTTTCGTCAGCTACTCAAGACCTCCAACAATTGACCAGATGCAGGTTCAGATCATCATTGTTGGTACCTCATATAAACCCGTTTGAAAACACCCGGCTCAACTGCCACCGATAAGCCCAAATCCGACTTATCGGAAGACGCTTCCCGGCCAAATATGATCCTGAAATAGCAATGTTTGGTTTTGGTTGGTTTGAACATTTTAGATCCGAATCCAACCGATACACTGCCCTAAGTTAAACAATTCCATAAATAATTATTGGTACAATTAATGCTCGGTAGAATTTTCTTAATTACATTAATCATCTTGGAAATTGTTTTACCTCCATTTTTAGTTGAAGTTAGATAACCCCCTACATTTAACCATTAAACCAGGTTCAAAGTAACAAATCTATTCACCATTTTTGTTATATGGAACGATTCGGTTTTTTTACTCGACCATTTCATACGCGTCCTGTACAAAAGGAAAAATAAGCAGCAGTAGCACCACATCACGCATCTAATAAGACCACGCAAAATTTTCACGCTAGCCACAAAAATTCAAAGGTGCCATAAATTTCAAGTGATACAGAATAGTAATATTTATTGCAGTCCCTTGTCATTCATTTTTTAGAATGTAATCAAATCCTGAGCTTATTATACACGACTAACCCTCTTGGAAGCTGCCAAGAGACCAACTGAAAGAGTGGTCATAAAAAAGCACATTTGTTTTCATCTCCATTCTCCAACATCTGTTATGATATTGAGTTACAAATGCCTGTAGTAGAAAACCTCATACGTAAAAAGATAGAACACTATATACATCAAATTGAGTTTTGTATTGAATAGGAGCGCATGGAGAGCAACCTTTCTTCCATGCTTCACTCCTTTCATCCTGTTGTATTTAGCATCACAAAATTGGAGACTGCATAGTGCATAAATATATCTAGACATACAGAGGAATGTCTCCATCTCAGCTTTTGGTGCAAAGGCCTTGGGCAGGAGATAAGTGCTTCAAATGGAGAACCAAGTTTTCATCGACGCTGTTGATAGCACATCTGGCATGTGGAGGCAGATTTGACATTTGCATAGGTACAATGCTCGCAACACCAATGACTATCATCATTCATTTTGCTGGACATGTTGGTTCGAAAAGTTCCCTTTCCTCTTCCAGCTCTACCCTTACTGCTCCCAGCAGCATTTTTTGAGCTCGTTGCTTTGCTGAAGGCAGCTCCATTACTTCCCACATCAGATAGACCATTCTCTAATGCCCTTACTAAATTCTCAAAGTAGTTTCTAGTCACACTGCCAAAACATATGTACCAGAAAATGAATCTAAAGCATAACTCCAATCCAAAAAAAAAAATCATGATTAAATCAACAAAAACCAGAGTTCAAGGCAAATGCTTAAAAAAAAAAAAAAGAGAAATATATACCTAGTCAATCCAGCTAGCTTTGTACGAAAGTCATTGAATTCTCTAGATGGATCATCAGCACTTAGGAACGGCTGTAGTTCCTTTTCGGCGCATTGATGAAGTCTCTCCAGACCAGATTCTGCTTCACCTGAAAACAAATTATAGTTGAGTATTATTTACAGAGGAATCACCAAAAAAATTATAATTAAAATTCAAGTTGAAAAATAAACCTTGTAAGTACTCAAAGAACTGTTTTTTTGCATGCTCATGCTCCGGCAAATAGAACCCATATGCATATGTCCATTTCAGCACTCTTCTACACTCAATTATCTGAAAACATGAAAGACTTGTTAGGAAGCCATCTATTTGACCCTGAAATGAATTTTATGAATGGCGGCTGCTGTCATTGAAATTCCCTACAGCTATATAATAGCAAAGAAAAATACAATAAGATTGCTGGCACTAAAGAAATTTCTCACAAAATCACCAGCTTTAGGAAAAAGATCAAAGAAAAAATTACATTCGCACCCCCCTTAAGTTTGAAAACATTATACTGGCACCCCTCATATGTTACACTAACACCACTTACAAGGGAGGTGACTGTAATGGTTAAAAAAGCAGGGGGTGTTTCTGTAATTACACAAATCTCAGGGGTGGTTAGTGTAATTTACTCTAAATCAAATGTTAAATGAATAGCAACAGGATTGAAACTGCCCCCCAGGGGGAGAAGAACAGGTCTACTCTTATTACAATAAAAAACATACGTTAAAGCTTCATAATTCATTACAAAGCAAACTGAACAAAGCATTAACAAAACAATAATTTACTTGTAGCCAGGCTTCAGTTATGAACTTAAGCTGTGACTCTGGCTGACACTGTATGTCACTAAGCTTCTCAATCTGCACCCCAGAAAATAAAAAGAGAAAGAGAGGATTAGTGAGCAAATATATGATCCCTAGGAAGGAGAATAAACAAAACATTGTGCAAGAATAAAAAAATACAAAGAAAATATTTTTTTAACTTATGACATGGAAAAATAAACTATACTATGTTAGAAAGGGCATATTCATGAAAACATAGAGAAACATGCTTGAAAAATAGATATTACAAGTGCAAACAATGTTTTTTCAGCTGCCAAAAGTTACATACAAGCTAAAAAAATATACTAAGAAAATAAAAGAGATGGCTGAACATGACAAATGTACATGTAACTTACATGAACAGTTTGCATCTGCTGTAGATCGGCAAGAGCTTTTTGCCTTGACTGTAGAAAAGAAAAAGGATATTGAACTCAATATATAGTAAAACCACATAAGATATTCTCTGGTTAAAATGCATGTACCTAGATGAAATAATGATATAGACCACAACTTAAAGTAGAGAACACTAACAAATCAATGTCCATTAACATATAAAGCATAAACCACTAAAATTAGCCAGTTAGCAGTCTTTCACATGGTAAAAATAATAAATATGAAGCATATTAAAACATTCCTCATTAGTTCAGGCACAACACTGTCAAGGACCAACTTTTCTCATAGTTTTTGCTAAGTAAAATTGTAAAAACGGGAGCTACTTTTTCATATTAGTATTACATCTATAACATGCCCAATCACACAAGCACTTTAGGCTTGAAGCATAGATAATGCAAAAACCCATCTATGATCTATCTAATGCTGAAAATAAACTTTTTATTAGGAGAAAGAGAACAGTAAAGATAGTACTTTAGATCATTTGGTCAGAAATTCTAATAGACCAATAAACCTAAAAAGTGAATGCACATCGATAGATTTTTTTTCCAAATTAAATCACCATCAAACATGAACATAACATGAAGATTATGACCAACAAGTATCATGTACTGAAAAAATATACTTAGAAATAGTTATTTAGCTCTTAAGATGGTAGAAATACAAGCAAAATATAAAATATGCAAGCATAAATTCAGAAATTGCAGAAAACAAATTCCTAAAACAAGACTACAGAATCAACTGGTGCATACAGATTGATTGCTGGCCCACCGCTCATAATAATGTGTGTATCTCTCCAGCGAATTCTTTGCCATTTCCCTTCTTCTTTCAGTATCATCATACTACAAGCAACAAAATTTAGCTCATAAGCTAATACCATTATCCAAGTAGACGTGGACAGAACAGTGAGCTAACTACAGCCAGAAACCTGACTGGGAGAAGCTGCGTATTTGTATGTCCCTTACCACTCCTTCTTGTTTAGCAGCTTCATAACGATTGCAAGCATAAAAACCACCAGTTCTTTCACCATGGTCTGACCATGCACCAACACATAGCCTATGTAGATAAAATATTTTAAATTCATAAAAGCTAAAACTATTTGAAAATAAGGTTCCTGCCTCCCCCCCCCCCCAAAAAAACAAAAAAAAAAAAACGTATTCATATTTCCTCCCTAGTAAAGTAAAGCACCACTGCCACTGTTTTCCTAATCCAACCTTCTACAAGAATGATAATGAAATAAAAAGAAGAAAAAAAATATTGGCTTTGATTTGGCAATGATCCTAAAATTAATTCAAGCAACAGTAAGCTCAGGCTGTCAAGTCTCAGATACCCAAAAAGCCCAAGTTTATTATCCTCAATTTCCTAGAGATGAAAAGACGAAGCATGCAACATGATTTTGTTAAAAATTATGAAGGGGTGAAAAAGAAAAGAAAATACATACCAGCAAAATTCAAATTTACAGGGCGGAGTGCATGTCATGTGCATGCACCCTTGATTTTTTTCAATTGGTCGCTTACACTTGGGACATGGCTTTGAGTTAGCAAGTATCCTGAAAGTCATCATATTAACAGTAAGATGAGGCTTTGAAGTCAACCATATTTACTTTTAACCATTAGTGCCAAAAGTAAAAAAACAATATAACTTTTATTGTTAACTTATAAGACAAAGTTAACCATATTTATAGTTACACGCATGGTTAACCACATGTGATGGGTCAAGAATCCCAGGGGTACATTAATCATTACTCAAAAAATCCCTATTCCAACAGTCCACACATGAATTGTTCCGGAGAATTTGCAAAGAAATCCAAAGATTAAGTAAAACACATTCTGTGTGTATTATTTCTCTCATTCCTTCAATCAAAGGGGACACACCCTTTAGACAACATTTAATCTGACTTAAGCATAAAATTCGGGAGATTTTTTCAATTTTCACCCCTCAAATACTCTTCATTAAAAGTGTCCATTTTATACATTAGTATGAGCAATACTCATTCAGAAATCTCTACCAATTCATGTTTTCAGACTCTGCACTGTTCTTCAAAATCCACTTTGCCACAGTGCCACAGTCCACTGGGCGATGAGCCTCCTCAGTGCACTGTAGATCCAAATACACATCAGTTGGCAAAACAAACAAGACTCTAAAATGCAAAACCATAACAATCTAATAAATCCATACACAACTTACATTCCAACAAAAGCCATATGAACAGAGGCAAGAGACATCATAATTTCCAGTACTACCAGCATCAAAAGTAACTGCATGTTCACAACCTGGAGCAGGACACCACTTGGACTGAACAAAATAAAGTAAAAATAAATTATTATGACAGTCAGACAATGATACATAAATATTAATAATGATCAAGAAAAAATAGATCTGGTTATTATCATGAGATATAGACATATAGTGAACCATTAATCACAAAATTATAAATTTAGGGTTTGTTTGTTTAAGATTTTAAAAAAACTGATTTTAAGAATTTATAAAAAAAAAAAAAAAAAAAAAAAAGTTATTCATTTCATAGAGATTTTATGAAAAACAGCAGTTTTTTAATTTGGTTACAACTATCAGCAGTTTTTTTAAATTTGGTCACAACTATAAATGTACTTTCTATTTTAACAGCTAGTTATAATTACAACTTTTTTGAGAAGCTACTTTAAATAACTTCTAAAAATAATCAGAACTTTGATATATTTTTTTCAGATTCAGATTTTTTTCAAAAGCTTAAACAAACAAGCTAAAAAATTTAAAATGTTTTTTCAAAATAAATGATTTTTTGTTTATAAAAATACCAAAATAAACAGGCTCTTAAATCCCTGTTTGGTTGGGAAGGATTCATAAATATGCTAAACACTTAATTCAACAAGCACAGAATTATGAACATGTAATGAAAATGATAAATGGGAAACATATAGTCAAATGGATTTAGTTGGCAGTATGAAGAAAAGTAAATATCCTTCACTACATTATCAACATCATAATTCCACATCTAGGACACACCTTCTTATTGTCTTCAATATAAGATCTAAGAAGGTAACGTGCATATTTCTGCTTATCTTCATCAGACACTAAAAGATTAATCATATCTTGACCAATAGCAGCACCACATGTGGGATCAGGACATCTCAGCATCAAACAACCAGGACCATCATTGATGGATGTGCTGATATAGCCTAGCATGTCAAAAGGACAGAAGAACATGATACGACAGAAAAAGGGAAAAAAAGAAGGAAAGGACATTAAACAAGGCATGCAGCAAGTCACCTAAGCTGTCACCCCCCCCCCTTTCTTCTTCCCCAAACAACAACAAAAAAAACAGGCAAATTGCAACTGAAACCAATATGCATTTTTATCACTAGATGCCAGATTATATCTGTATCTGAGATCACAAAAGGTCAGATTAATAGCACAAAAGACATACCTTCCCAGCATGAGATACAATAGGGATGGCCACAGGAAGCCATTTCAATCCTAGCACGTGGATAATTTTCAAAACAGATACCGCAAGTAAGCTGGCCACATAAAAAAGAAGAAAAATGATTAAATACAAATAGAGCCCAAGCAAGAGGAGAAAATAAACCTATGAAGCTCAGGCTCTACCACAACAACTAGACACGACACACCCCAACATGGCTACTATCCAAAATATAGGACACTGGAACAACACACATGTGAAAGACAGATAAAAACTCAAATGAAATATGAGCAAGAGGAACTAATAAAAGATCTAAAATGATAATGAACATTTGTATATTCTTGTATAATTACCTTTTCCCTATGATAATGAGCCTCAAAGACAAATATTTAGAGACATCATTTATTCATTATACAACGTAAACACTTGGTTTCTTTACAAAAAAAACCCAAAACAAGATGAAATCTCTTTTCAAAAGAGGTAAATTTTCCTTCACAAAAACCTACTTGTTAAGTTTTACATTTTTTATGATAGTGAGCCCCACCAAAGAAAAACTGAGTCATTATTTTTTAATGTTTTCTATTATATTTTAAGCTGAATTTTCTAAAAGTTTAAAGGAACATTCTTATTAATAACATTAGTGTGTGTCCATCCATACAAAGGTGTTGGCTCAAGTGTGTGAATCAACGTAAATTAACTTTTAATTGGATGCCTAATGAACGTGTCAGAAGTTGTCACTTGTCAGTATTGGCCTTATGTCGAATAATGTGACTCTTCAAATAGAAGATGTGTCTGTGCTTCATAGTATTAAAACCCAACAATCCATATCTCACCTCTCTAGCATTAGGATGCTGGATAATTGGCTTCTCCAACAAGCCAACTGCTTTTCGGACTCGTTCTTCATCAGCAAACCATGCATCATGCACTCTACTGACGCTCCTGCAACACCCACTCCTCTCATGAGCTTAAAATGCAGTGAAAATCTTACATCTTACATATCATACAAATGCAGCACAAGAAATGAACGTTTGGAAACACTGAATAAGGTAAGATCAGCATCACACAGATACAAAAAAAAGGGACAAAATGTATGCAATAGGGTTTAAAAAATTGAATTTACCAATTGTGGTGACGGAGTAGTAAACTTGCAGAAACCCTTGATATGGAAAGAACCGTTGCTACTCTAGTGACGTCATCTTCCTGTCTTAGTCGGATATCGGATTCCTTCAATATGGTAAAATTTTGCTGAAATCGAAACAGGCATAAGAAAATTAGTGAAAAAATGATGTATGATTGCATAAACCAAAAAATGGAGCACCCGGCAACAACACGGTTTTTTGAACTGGAAACTGTAGAACTCACATTCAATCCAATCCATGCAAAACCAAGGGGGAAAATCCGAATTTTCATGAATATGACTAAAATGAACCTTGGGAATAATGAAATCATTTGACCATTGAAATTTGAAATCAACCTCCTCTTCTCTCAATATATATAAAGAAATGATTAGCGCTGAGAAGATAAGTTGAGCATACATTTCTGTCACACCATAACTAAACAAGTAATACACTGAATTAGTGTCCCTAAAAACTCAACTGGCACTCGTAATTTCCCTAATTAGTCATGGAATTGGGAGCAACAATCAATTGACACTTCAATTCCTGAAAATCACAACAATTTCAGAAACTTGGCATTTTACAATCCCAAAGACTAAATAAATTGATTTGATTGGCTTGAAATTTCTCTACTTTGGTGCATGCCTCGTAAGTAAATCGAAAGAGGAAGAGAGAGAGAGAGAGAGAGAGAAGGACCTCAGGGCGGCGAGACTCGATCCTCTCCGCGTCGTCGAAGTAATCGTCGGCGTCGTCGTAGCAGTAGTAGTCCAAAGGAGCGTCCTCGGTCTCGCCACTGTAGAAATCGTCGTCGAGGGACTCGATGTCGTTGGCGTCGTGCATATCATCCTCTGACTCCATCGAGGAAACCTAACCACAAGGGAAATTCAGGAACCAGCGATCGATGCACGGTGGGTAGTGGAGTGCAATAAAAAAAAAAGGACAAAATCTAGGGCAGAAGAATTGGGAATTGAAAATTGGGGAAGAAAAGAATGCGTGTTGTCCTTGCTTTGATTTGATTTCCTTTTATTAAATGTATTTTTGGGAATTGAAAGAAAAATTATGAAAATATATGGAAATTGATGGATGATATTGAAGGGGGGATTATTAGTACGCAAAGAGGGGAAGGAACGGAGAATGGAGAATGGAGAATGGAGAGTGAAAAAATAATAGAAAAGTCTGAAGAGAACTACCAAACCAAATGTGAGCTGAGAGAGAAGTCAGCGACGAAACAAGATACTATAGACTAGCCTTTCTAACCATAAATCAGCATAAAAAAATGCAATTACTAGGAACATTATGTTAAGATTAAATTATGTTTTTTATTCCTGGTACACATGAAAATATTCAGAATTGACAACTGTAAAATTTTTAGTAAGTTTTTTCTCTCACAAAATTGAAATAAATCACTTTTAGTACAAGTGTAACTTCAAATAAATCTGAACTTATCATGTCAATTTTTTACATTAATTATGCATAAAAAAAGCATGCGTGAGAAAGATTTAAATATTTAAAATTTATTCTAACCCTAAAATGATATATTTTAATTTTATGAGAATGAAAAATATATTAAAAATTTTGTAATTGGAAATATAAAATATCTTTTTATTCATAGAAATTGAATATAATATTTAAATATATAACTGCATTAAATACTTAAAGATAATTTTATTGTTAATAATGATTTTATCTTATTCGAATAAAATTATTTCTAAGAAAAAATATATATCTAGAAATTTGACCAATTTACAACATTGTGCCATCAAGTAAAACTAATCCAAGAAAGAGTCTCATATTTGAATAGTTTATCATAGTAAGAATTTCTCTCCTTATATATGTGTGAAAAAAACAAAACTATATATCTATACAAAAAGAATAGACAATTCTCCTAACATCTACATATCCTAACATCTACATAGCCGCCAACTGTCCAAGTTAGAATTTTTTTTCCAATTATTAATTTTCTTTTATAACTTTATTTTATAGTTTAAATACATTTATAGTTCTTGCAATCTAATGTACTTTTACTTTTCTTTCTTGAAAAAATGATTTAATTATTACAAATTATGATTGTTTTATATTTTTATTCTTTAATAGATTTAGATAACGCTTTTTCGTATTTCAAAGTACTATCTAAATTGATTTAAGAACAAAAAATAAAACACTATCTAAATTGGAGGATTAAAACAAAAAAAATTACAATGAAAAAAATTAAAAAATATTAAATTATAAGAACTAAAAATATATATAAATTTTATTTTATTTTAAAGTTTATAGAATAAATTATACTCATACCAATTATGTTTTACTCATACGTCTAGTATTTCTTCCTTTTTCATTATTTGGCCCCCTTTAATAAAATGACATTAAATAACAATCTTAAATTTATGTTAAATTTCGAAATTGCCCTTTTTTGTGCAAAACTAAAACCATCCATCTTTAACCTAAAACTCGTGCAAGTGTTCTATTCTCAGTGCCGACTCCATTCATCTATAGCTTCTTCGAATTTGATGTCGTTGGTGACTGTTGCTCCTTCTTGTAGCTCCTAGTCAGCGTCATGACCTCCCTTCCTTTGATTTTCACAACATATAGTTGTTTCTGTCCAACTTTATAGAACATAAGTACGGGTGATTAATTGTTCTTCTGATTTGCAGCAATCTATGGTTGTTGGATTGAGTTGATTGCTCTACAAGTTCTTGATACCTTCAACTCCTTTAGTGATCATCTAAAGGCCAAACAAGACGATGTCTAGCATGCGAAAGCGAAACATGTTTCGCACAATGTGAAAGTGATTTGTGGCTGTCGAATTACTTAATTTGAAGATCTATAACTGTTGTTTTTTCTTCTATTTTTTTCTTTTTACTCTTTTTTTTCTTTTTACTCTTTTTTTTCTCGTTATACCCTTTTACTTTTTCTCTTCCTTCCCCTCTTTCCCCACCTCTTCTCTACCAAAACAGCAAAGTTGGTTGTCATAAGAGATTTGGGAGCGATAGAGATAAGGTGGTGGTGCATGGTGTGCACAAGGAACCTAGCTGATACTATTAACTTCACAAAAAGCACACACATCAATGCCAGATCACATGTCAAAGACCACGATTTGAATTCAAATGACTATTAAATTTATAACTTGTTCATATTTCGAATGATGCAAAATAAGGTTATAATGGTTGGTTGGAATTGAAAATTATTGGGACTTGGCCGTGTTAAATAGTGCAAAGCAAATAAAGGGGGAGCACGTGACCTACCATTGTGACCTCTGTTGCAGACCACCTTGCACTACCGTCGGAGGCTATTTTTGGCGGCGACATTTTAATTTATTTTATCTTTTCTTCTCCACCTTACCATCCGAACAATGTGCACCATCGCAGGAAGCATTTTCTTACACCTTTCCTCTTTTCTTTCTCTCTTTCCTCCTTTTGTTTTTCTTTTTCATCTTCTTTCCTACCACAAAACCACATATGGCACCATGACAATGATGCCACCATACACTACCACCTTACCTCTCTTGCTTCCAAATCTCTGATGACATCCAAGTCTGTTGTTTTGGTAGAGAATAAGTGGGGAAAGAGGGGAAGGAAGAGAAAAAAATTAAAAGTCTATAACGGAAAAAAAAAATAAGTAAAAAGAAAAAAATAGAAGAAAAAATGGCAACCATAGATCTTCAAATTAAGTAATCCGACGAATACAAATCACTTTTGCATTGTGTGAAACATGTTTTACTTTCATACGCTAGACACCATTGCCAAACAAACATGTTAAGTTTTTAACTAATGCCAAACAATGGAAAGATGTTAGTTTACATGCATGGTTTGTTATAACATTTTGATTTTTCTCAATAAAGCTTGTTGTCACTATGGAATGTTCTTTTCTGTTTAGAATCAATAATTAAGGTAACATATTAATATCTTCGTTTTAATTTAGCTGTAGAGAATGTGAGAGGGGAGCTGGTTAAATTATGATTATAAAGGAAAATGGATATGCTATAGAATTAGAAGTTTTGGAAACAACAAAAAAATCGTGAGAAAGATATTGACTTTTGAATGCTTTTTATGAGATCAATGCAGTAGATGCAATTAATTTTAAGTGATGACAAATGTGTTGGTTGTTCGAATGTGTGATTGTCCTTTCTAAATAGACCCACGCTTTGATAGTTCATCTTTCTCATACAAACTTTAGTCTAATGGTTTGATCTCTCTTTCTAATTATTCTTTGCCCACCTAAGTTTGAGAAATCTTTGCATATCAAATCAAATAAAAAAAAGGGGAATCTTTTTGCAATCATAGTTTATTTAGATTGTGTCTGTGAGTAAAGTAGTTGACTAGTGTTTATTGGGCTAGTGGACGGGCACGCTGGTATAGGCCAGTGTATGCAATGCTATATAAGTGTGTATTTCAATTAACGTTTATAAAATTAATTTTGAAGGAAACATGTGTTTGGTTATGTGTTAGTTACGCATGTCTCTCGTGAATTTCTCGTCCAAATAATGAGCATATGCTAAAGATATTTTTATCTGCTTCTTTGGTCTGAAAAAGAAAATTAAGAACAACTCAGTGTAAGATTTTGAATAAAATTTTGAATAAGAATAGTATGATTTTAATAAGGATAATAAAATCTAATCTTCTTAGATCTTCTTCTAATAAAAGAAGTAAAGAAATCTTTAATATAAAAAATTAGTTTTTTAAAAAAACTCTTAAAATATGTAAATTGTTCAAAATAGAATAACTTTTTTTTTCTTTCTCTCTTCCTAAGATTTCAAAATAAGATATGTCACTAAAGAATAAAATGGAATAGATCTTCAATCCTATATAATACTATGAGATCTATTAAAAAGTGGTCTAAGAGTATCTTTAATGCAAGATCTTGAGTTCAAGATCTGATTTTCACATCTTCCAATAAAGGAATTTAAAGAGATCTCCAACATGGACTATGAGTTCTGATAGAAAATCCTTTAAGATATGCACATTGTTCAAAAAAGAATCAATTTTATTCTTTTTTGCTCTCTCTAATGTCTCAAAATGAGATATACCATTAAAGAAAAAAATAGAAGAAATCTTGAGAGATCTTTAATCCTATGTAACACTATGAGATTTATAAAAAAATAATCTAAAATTCTAATTTGAGATATATCACTAAAAATATTCTAAGATCTCAATTTGAAATCTACCACTAAAGATGCTTTAAGTAAGAGAGAAATTAATTTTATGAGATTGTTTTGATTAAAATTGTGAACTAAAATATTTTATGTTTAGATGTTTTATATTCTAAAAACAAATAGTAAATCCCAATGTGCTTAGATCTATGTATCTAGAGCCCAAAAACATGAATAAAAAACGATAAAATCATAATCGATATTAGCATCTTTTTTTATGTTTGAAAATATATTAAGAATAAAATAATCACGTTTGAAATGTAAAAACAGTAACTGTTAATTTTTGACGAATACATTCAAAATGTGAAACTTAAGACGTTAACAGAATAACATTTATCTTGGGAACCAAATGTGCATCTTAGCTGACAAATAGGCTATTAATATAATTTTTTTTTATCTAACTTAAAAGTTTCACGAAGTTATTTTAAATTCAATATAATTTTGGACTTAAAATTATTTTTTAGTGAGTGTTTAGTTCTACGTCAATACATAACCAAATTCACACCCAACTCACTCGCAATGGTTGATTTATGCAAAAGGTTTACATTTGTTATTTTTAGTTTTCACATAAATGAGGTAAGTCTTTCAAATGCGAAATCAAATAAACTATTTAAGTGAGACTAAACATATAAATATTGACTTAAAATCACACTAATTAGTATTTCTTTCATTCTAAAATTACTAATGTTTTAACATTAAAAAAAATCACATTGACAAATGTTTTCTATTTTTAATAAGATATTACAACTTCTTTTCTAAATTTGTCCCAAATAAACTATATCAATCTGATGATTTTTTAGTTATTGTGTCAATCAATTTTTCAACCATCATCATTAATTATTCAATAGTTACAAATAATACATTTAAGGATAAGAAAATAAGAATATTTTAGTAAAATTATTTCAATAAATCATATATTTATTATTCTTACCATATATATATATATATATATATATATATAAACCTTAATCATTGATATTTTGAAGTATTAACGAAGGGAGTATTTTTAATGTAACTTAAAATGATCTAATTTGAATTCAAACAGCAGTATACTTTAAAGTAAGTCTCAAACTCATTTGAAAAATTTATCTAATAAATGTAAGAAATGTTATCCATAATTCAACCAAAAAAAAATGTTATCTCATCTGCGGAAAAAAGCTTTTCCCTTTATATTAGCGTCTTGCTTTCCCAGCCTGGAACGGAGTAACTGTCATTATCATCCTTGTGTCAATATTAGCTTTCATCCACAAATAAGTCATATATATTAAACAGTTCTCACTATTATTTTTATATATGACTGATTTTATTGACATTACAAATATATATATATATATATATAAAGAAATTACAAAGATACATATGTTGTATAATTGTAAAATATTTTTTGAGAAGTTAAATTTGTATTGTATATTTATAGTTTTTTTTTCAATAAAGAAAGAAAGAAAGAAAAGCAATATGGGATAAAATAATGTATATGATGGAAATGTATAGATAGAGAAAAAATAGTATTATAATAAATTGTATGAATAATACATTTTTTTATGTGGCATAGTTATAATAATACATATATAATAAATACATGTGCTAGCAGGCTAGCAGTTTGGTGGACATTTTATGACTGATTTTCCCTTTTATATAAGAAAATAAAAGCCCAAGTTGAACTGGTCATTTATTTATTGTAAACCGTAGTCAGAAATCTTATATTGTGTAACAGTTTAACAGTTATTGATTAAATTTATTTATAAGCCAAGTGATTTAACAAATTTTTAAAATCATACCAAATTCAAATTCTCAAATGACAAAAATCTTAAAATTGTATGATATGGCGGTGGAAATATATTAAAAATGATGTTGTGGAATTTCTTTTTCCAAAAAGTTTCTAATAATTTTGATTGAGATTAGAAGAAAAAAACTAATTACACTTTACACAGCCTCAAAATATTGGTTTATGTAAAAGAATTCTGCCTGAACTATCTACTAACCCTTTTATTTTTGTTGTTGAATTAGCGTTAAATTAGTTTTTTATTCAATTAATTCTTTTTATTTTTTTAATTCAATTAGAACTTATAATTTTTAAAATAGTTTCAATTAAGTTCTTATCGTCAATTTTGACTAATCATGTTAACTCTAAAATTTATGTGGTTGATGATGTGTTGTTTTCTTTTTTTTACACAGACATAAATTTAATGTTGTTTATCGAAATTCATGTGAAACACCTAATTTAACTTATTATAAAAAATTAGAGAACTTAATTAAACTCAAAAACATCCAAAGGATCAAATGACCAAAAAGTAAATTAGACGAAAAAATAAATTGATAAACCTTGAATTAAAGATTAGTAACACAGTGTAATGAATTTGTCCCCGGATGGTTGGCCAGATAGCTGTTTTTTTGGGTCCATGTGGCTCACAAGTTTGTGAAGAGAATGTCCAAAATTTCAACGATGAAGGTTTAGGTCTGGTTATTGGGAGACAGATGGCAATAATCCATGTAGAATGCACTCTACATTTTGGAGTTTGACATTTGTGCTGCTTTGCAAAATCCAACCTGGCACTAAGTTGTACACTGACACAGTATGCGTAGCCCACCGATTTCAAACTGGCCACACACATAGGGATGGCAAACGGGCCGGCCCGCAAAAAAATGGGGTGGGTCGGCCCAGTCCGCGAAAAATGTGGGGCGAGTTGGTCCGGCCCATTTTTGCAAAGTGGGTTACAAATGCTAGTCCGTCCCGCTTTAATGCGGGCCAGCGGGCCAGCCCGCATCAAAAATTAAAAAAAATAAAAAAGTCAATTTAAAAAATAAAATACAAAAAAATTATAAAAAAATATAAATATGATAATTAAAAAAACACAAAGTTAAATAAAAATAAATAATTTAAAATTAATGCTAAATAAATTATGTCATGTGATAATTCACAAAATTACACCATTTGCAAATGAAATTTACGGTTATAAACTGTCCAAAAGTGTAATATGCTAGTAATGAAAGACTAATTGAAAGTATAATTATCATAACCATTTTAATATTAAAACTTAGAAGTTAATTATGAGAGTGCAAAAGAGTATAAATTTAAAGAATATACCTATTTCAAAATATGTTAAATATATTTATTTAATTTTAATATTTAATATTTAAATAATATAGGCCCAGCGGGCTGGCCCGTCCCACCCCGCGTTTGGCCCGCAATTTTGCAGGGCGGGCCAACCCGGCCCACTTTTGATTTGCGGGTTGATATTATCAACCCAGCCCGCGTTTTTTTACGGGCTACGCGGGTCGGCCCGACGGGCCAAGCCCGTTTTGCCATCCCTACACACACAGTATATAGGGATGTGAAAAAAAAAATCGGAAACCGGTAATCCAAACCTAAATTAAATTGGTTTTTACCTAAGTTATTCTAGGAAAAAAGAAGTATTTTCTTTACAAAATCAATTCAATTAACTAAGTTAGTTTTCACCTAAATATATATTTTTTATTTAAAGAAATAGTTCAATTCAAAACCAATTTTTTAAAATCAGTTTGATTATGTATTGATTTCTAAATCAGTTCATCTATTTGAGTATAAAATCAAATCGGTTAAAATAATTTGAAATCAATTTGGTTCAATTTTTTAACCAAACTAATTTTTTCACACCCTTATACATTAGTATTTCATATATATTAATTAATGTGTTTTTTTTCCTTCTAAATTGTCATGTTAATCATAATAATAGTTTAAATTAACTCGTTACTGTTAAAAAATCACAAAATTCAGTTCTAACTCATTTATATCACGCCCCACTAGTTAATTACATGAGAGCATATACCTTAGAGGAAGAGCATGAAGTCAAAATTACTTCTTTTACAATTTATTTACTTCATTTTATTTTAGAGAAAACTACTTTTTTAATACAATCTGTAAGAATTAACCAACCTTGTTTCACATTCAATGGAGTTTATTTTTGGTTGTGTAAGAACATACACAATGTCAATTAATGCCATCAAATTATTATTTCAACTAGAGTTTACTTTAGTAAGTAAAAACATTTACTTCAACGTATAGCAATATTTATATATATAGTCTTCTTTTGACCATATATATAAATAGCCTTCGTCCAATATGAATTGATTCCATCATGGTAACGAAAGGATACAGATGATATAACTATTTTTACCTTAAGGTAATATATTTTTTATAATTCAAGTTCAAATCTCAATTTCTCTGTAAAATAGTTTTCATTAAATATTTAACTTGAAATTGTTAAAAACCTAAATAAACCTTTTAAACAGGACGAAGAGATACTACTTTATGCATTAAAATTTGTAAAAAAAATAAATAAAAAAAAGCTTCCTAAACACGTTAATAATAGAAAATAAATCAATGAGTTGATATAAAAAGGAAACGATAGAGAGTTGTGTTCAATTGAGAGAATAGAGATACAGTCAATAGACAAACAAAACAATATCTTTCTCTCTCTGTTTGGTTTGGCCTCTTGCTGTAAGAAGCCAGCTACAGTACTGTTCCGCTTCTGTGGAACCATCGATGGTGTGTTTCTCATTCTTTCATGTTCCTTTTGCAGTTTCATTCTGTTTGGTGAATAACCACAATCCTTTTGTTTCTTCTCAGGGCTTTAACAGGTTCCACATCGGTTGAGCTTTGTGTCAGATATGCCAATAGTGTTATCCTTATTCTTGTGGTCAGTATTTCTCTTCTTTCTTTCTTCTTTTTCAATGAGCTTGGATTTGTATAACAATATGTGATTCACCATTTCTCCATAATTAGCTTTTTAATTTCACTTATGACTTCACTGATTTCTGTTATTATCATGTTTTAGATTTGTTTTGAAGAACTCTGTGTTTAGATTGGATTGGAAAACATACCTAGTTCAAGCTTTCTTCGTTGATTTATTAAGCAGAATAATCAAATTCCTATGTTTCCTAATTTAGTTTTTTTTCCAGGGATGGCAATCTATTCATTACTCAACCTCTGAAATCTGTCTTCAACTTATTCTGATTACTGATCTAAGCTTCAATTTTATTTTCTATAACTGAAGAATGAAAATCGAAGCCTGAAATCAGAAGTACTAATTACCAAAGTACAATTTGATTGTGTCTTGATATTTTTGGTTAGAAGAGTTATAGTCATAAATCATAATACTTCATATGAAAAGTTTTCAGAATTAAAATTTGAAAAGAAAAAATGACTCTGTTTTAATTTCTTTTTTCTTTGGCAGATATACTAGTTTGTATGATCATATTTTCTCGGATTGTGTAATGAGTCTAGTTCAATTGATTGAACAGAATGTATGAGTTATTATAAAATTTATTAAGATTGTCATTCCTACGAATAAAAAAATATTTTCTAGGATTTTGAGATTATGGGTAGAGGTAGAGGAAAAGGTAAAAAGCTAACTATTAGCAATGAGGAGGATCCCATAAGTGGTGGGGAAGAAAAGGTTCCTAAGCAAAAAAGAAGAGGGAGGCCACAGAAACTGTATAAGGAAGACTTTGATGAAGAAGAAATTGAGGAAATATTAGAAGAGGATGCTACTAGTGGTGACAACATTAAGAATGTAATGTCTAGCAAAGAGATGAAAAATCCGAATACCACAAAGCATGGAAGAAAAAGAAAACGGAATTTAGAAGAGAAAATAGAACCAATTGAGGAGAAAATAGAATCAATTGATGAGTTGACAAAGTCAAATGGATTTCGGCATAATGGAAGCAGGCGTAAAAGCAAACCTCGTCGAGCCGCAGAAGCTGGGGTGCTTTGTAAGCAAGACTATGCTTGAGATAGCATTATTCTCATCTTGTTGCCAGCTATGTCATCAACTATAGAAATTGATTTCTTTCATTTTGTTTTATTTTATTAAGGTTTTTTTTTTTTGCCTTTGCTGGTTTGAAGGCTTCATTTGGGGATTCCCTTGTCTTTATTTCCTATTTTTATTTCAAGCATGAACCGGGAAATTTATTATGATGCAGGTAGTTTTATAATGACATGTCATTTTTGGGTTCAAATCATTTTAATGTTTATATTATGGTCATGTTTAAATTACTCTTTTTTTAGTTGTTAGTTGTTTCATCTTGGTTTAGGGTTAAACAATAGAAGAATGAGAGAATATAGGAGTTCTTATACAATAAAAAAAGCTAAAATATACTTTTGTCTAATTTGTAATTTTGATTCTCATATTTAATATGAATTTTGACCCAATTTTTAAATTTGCATATGTTTTATTTCTTTTATTTTTATTAAATTGAATCCAAATTCTAATATATTCATGTAAGACACTATGAAGAAATTATTTAATTAATTAGAATTTAAGAAAATAAATCAATATAGGTAAAATTGAAAATAAAACCAAAATTACGAATTTTTAATATTAAAGAATTAAATGTCTTTATATTTCCTTTGAAAAAAATGTTTCTATTTTAAAATAAAGAGACAAAAATGATAGATTTGACAAAATAGAAAACCAAAATTGTATTTTAGAAGAATAACAAAACATATAGTGATTAAAAGTTTCAGTTTCCAATGATGATAATTCAACCATTATACTATACATGGACATGGTAATCATAACAAGTTAGGGATAGGTTTGAACAAGTTGTGCTTTTCTTGCCCTAATCCTTGTTAAATAAAAGATGGGTTTAAGGTTTTAATTTAGGAGAGACAAAGATAAAAAAACTTAAATTCAACTTCATCCCCTTTGGGTTTCAAGAAATTTTGCGAGAAATTTATCATACATTTTTAAAAAAATTAATATATTTTCTTAAAAAATTATACATTATTAATTATGTATTAATTCAAACAACGCATACAAAATAATAAATAATATAGAAAAAAATTAAGAATTAAATTATGATTTTAGTTAAATTTATAGTTATAAATTTAGTAATTATTATAACTACAATTTAAATTATTTAATTATTAAAATAATTGAATTATAATTTAATAATTATAGAAGTTTCCATTAAAAAACCACCTTCATATTTTTATATTAACAAACTAAAAAAGTACAGGGAAATTTTGATATATTAAAAAAAAGTATGGAAAATATTAACAAAAATAAAAATACAATGAGAAAAAATATTAATAGTGGCTAAAGATATAATAAAATATAAAAACAAAATAAATTATTAAATATACAATATATCCAATCCAATAATATAAAAAATATTTAAATAGTTCTCCAATTATACAATCTTAAATTGAAAAATAGTATGTCAAAAATAAATTTAAAATAACAATAAGAACAACACAGTAACCAAATAATTAAAAAAAGAATAAGCCGAAAAAAAGTAATGAAGAGCTTGTAATGGAGAGAGCTTCTATTTATGGTATGTTTTGCGTATGTTCTAACTTCTAACCTTTTATCCTCATCGTTCATCCTTGTGTGCAAAGTTTTTTTTTTTTTTTTTTAACAAATGATTTCTCAACGTTGTTGGAAAATTTTGTAATAGAGAGAGATTTTCGAGTGTCCAAAATACTTGTAAAATTAGGGGAAAAGAAAAATTAATCAATAAATTTGTTCATAATACACTAATGAATATGGCAATTAAACCTCTAGAACTAAGTTAAAAACCAAAAAATGAGAGATCAATTTTTTAAAAATATATTTTTATCTTATATTAACCTCTCTTAATCCTTTCTACTTCTTTTCTTTATGTTCCCTTATTTTATTTTATTTTATTTTTTATTATTAATGTTTGAGAATATGTTGTTATTTCCTGGGTCAGTTAAAGGAAAACTAAAGCCCAGGCCTACTCACAATAAAACATACCATAGGCCCAACCAGGAAACCCAAATAAGTCGTTCACTAAAAACTCTAAACCCTAATAGTCTAATACTCATTAACCAGAAACAGGATGGCTGGCATTTTCTTTCTTTCAAAATAATATTAAAAAATATTTAATAAAAAACCGTTAAATTAACAATTTACCATTTTAAATTATATAATTTAGGATATTCTAGCTAGACTAATTGAAATTTCATTATTGTTGATATACTTTTTCACATTCTAATTGTGTTTTAAAATATTAATATCTGGGTATTTTTTTTGTAATAATAAAATCTAAATCTAATTTTTAAGAATGTTTCTTTTCAATATATATTTATGTTTATGTATGTACACCCACTTGAATGTCAAGTGTTTTTGAAAAAAAAATATGACTTGTGTGTGTCTTAATTTGTTTTAACATTCATGATGGATTAAGGTTCATAATTAGAAATAAGTGTTTACCAGCAAATAGAATTGGGGTTAAACTAAATTAGAGAAATTTGATGTTAATATATCACATAATAAGGAGGGTTTTCAAAGGAAAAGAAATTACCTTAGAGAATAATGAAGGGAATTCTAACATATAAGCTATGTTCAAAAAGTCATTTGAGTTAATGTTTAACTTTTTTATTAGTTAAAAATTTATTTGGTTGTTGGATAAATAATTTTTTAGATATTTTCTCAATAGCTTTTAAAGTTTGTTGAAATGTTATTTGAAGTAGTGTTTTTTAAAATATTAGCTTCTATTTTTTTATATTTTTATTTTTAATTTATTTATCAAATTTCCAGCTTATCTTTTTAAATAAATTATAATTTATTATTTTTCAATCATTTTATATTTTTAGTTACTTCAACAACTTGTTTTACCGAACACTTATAATTTAATAAGTTAGTTTTTCAGCTTCCAACTAATTTTGCCGAATATATACCTAATTGTTTCTATTAATTGAACTTTCTAATAAGTTATATTGCATTCTTATTTCTTTCCATTAAATCAAACCTAAAAGTTCTTAATTAATTTGTTCTTAATTTCTAAATTCCAAGAATAATTAATCGATTACATCGTTGTCAAACTACAATCAATATTGATACGATATTCTTCTCACACTTTATTATTTATATGATAATATCTAATTATCAATATTCATTTCTCCATTTTTCATAGAAAACAGATCTTTAATTACTAGCTAGAGACATCTCATTTATGTGTGTGCATGTATTTTATTTGTTTACCAAAACAAGTTATATATTGATTTATTCACCATAAAAATAATGATGGCATTTGAATAATTTAAAATCCATATTAATTAATTTAATAATTTATTTTGTACTATAATATATATTATTATTTAATTATTTTAAATAATTTTCTAAAATATATCTTTACTAGGAATATTTTAGAAAATATTGTAAGATCTAAGTGGGGGCATTACGGAAACAACATTTGCTATCAATTGTATTTTTAACAACAATAATAATATCAAAATATTAGCATTGCTTTTTTACAATTATTTTAAAGAAACTAAAATAAAATATTTCTTGGGCTTTATTCACAAGAGTACTTAAAAAGGTACAATTTTCATTGAAAATGATTATTATAAATTTACATTTTAAGTAATAAATGTTTTTTTACTTAATAATTGTCCTTTTTGATCATTTAAATCAGCCCTCGGAATTAATGTCAATAAAATTGAAATAATAATAATAATAATAATAACCATAATAATAATAGTAGCAGTAATAATAATAAATTTGTCTAAATTAAAGCAAATCTGATGTGATTAATTTATTAAAAATATAAAATTATAGTTGTTAAAAGTAATTAAAAAATAATTTTAAATTAGAAAACAAAATATCTATATTCTCAGGGTAAATTAATGATTTTTTACAAAGGTTAAATTAATGATTAAGGGCGGATATTAGCTCTCTACAAAACTTTGGTAAACTTTGATATTTTTTTTTTTGAAAAGCTTTGTGCAACTTTGATAGACATATCACATTTCACTTATGTGCCCATTTGCATGTAAATAATCTTTTTATTTAGTGCATGCATACCTGCCTTGCTCCACCCTGTGTTTTTCTTTTGTCAATTTGTGACATTCAATTCCAAATTCTACGTACATGGACCTGTTTTTTATTTGTGACTAAATTTAAATTTTAAACGCACGTGCACTTCATAGGCGGCTTTTATGGGAACAGTGGCCATTCTGCCACAATTTTTTTAAAAAATTGCCCAGAATGCCACGCGCCCAGTAAACAATTTTCCACAATGCCATGCGGCATATTTAGCGGGGGACGTGGATGAATTAGGTGGCGTGACGTGACATACTTGTATTGGACGGGCAGAGCGGTCAACACAGGTGACATATTTCGCAAGGAGAGACAGCGAAATAGGTAGTTCGCTAGTGGGCCCAGCAAATTAGGTCCAAATGGCCCACGACTTCTAAGCAAAAAAAGAAGAAAAAAGAAAAAAAGGAAAAAGAAAAAATGAAAATAAAAACAAAAAAAATGAATTTAAGTAATTTGAGTAATTTGAAAAGGAATTTAAGCTTTTTTTAATATGATTTAATATTTTTTGTAAATATTTTAAATGATTTGATTAAGTATTTTAGTAATTTATATTATAATTACTTTGAATTACATTTAATTTTTTAATTAATTTTGTAGTAATGTTAAAATTTAAATTTTGATGGATTGATTGTTGGATGAAAATATTTTGGTAGTAATTTTAACTTGTTGATGAATTACATATATTTATTTTGATTTTGATAATTAAATATATTGATTTTGTTGATGAATTTTTACAAATATATTTTTTTTACTTTTGTTAACACAATGTGATAATTATTTGGGGTATACTTTAAAATATAACCATTTAAAATTTAAGATTTAAAAGAAAAAATTGAATTATACTTAATAAAAATGGGGTGTAATTAGTCATTTTCAATTTTTATGGATAAACTTAACAAAACTATGGTGCATTTAGCAATGGTTGACTGTACACATTTTAAAGTCTTGAGAATGCTTACGACTTTAAAGTCGTGGGGTGTAGATAGAAAAAAAAACAAAAGAAAGTCATGAAAAGGGGTGTGGATAACAAAAAAACAAAACAAAATTATGACTTTAAAGTCGTAAATATATACACGACTTTAAAATTGTATATATGTTTACGACTTTTAAATGTTAGCATTGTTAACATAATCATTTTAAATAAATAATTATAATATATAATTAAACACATTTAAAGTTATGTTCTTTTAATTTAAAGCCATTATAAATATTTAAATAAATTGATATGTTTCACATTATAATTTAAAGTCATTATAATTATTTAAATCATCATGTTTTAAATCACCATCTAATCTAATGTTTTAAATCATCCTTTAATCTACTATTTTAAGTCATCCTCTAATCTAAGGTAAACACAACTATTAAGCTGCCACGTGTCAACTTAACGTAATTTGATAGGTATGATAGCGAAATAGCCACGCCATGACACGTGTCCTACCCCGGACACTGACATGTAATTCGTAGGTCCTTGTAGCGAATTACGTGTCCAATCGCGCTCCACCACGTCGACCAACGTAGTTCGCCCATAATGCCAAAGAATTTGATCACGTGGCATTTTGGCAAAATGTTTGCTGGGCATGGCATTCTGGCCATTTTTTTAAAATTTTGTGGTAGAATCACCACTATTCTGCTTTTATGGATCTCCCCTATTATTATTATATATTTTTTTATTGTCAACTTTCTTCCTAAATTATCATTTTTATATTTAAACACATGTGATTATTTTTTTGTTTAATATTTTGTTAATAATTTTGTAAATACACTAATTTTTTACCCCTATAAAGTAAAGATTCATATCCTCAATACACTAATTTTTTAACCTAACATCTAAGGATTCATGTCTTCACTATAAAGAATGTTATTAGTATCACGTGTGATTATTAAAATGTTTATATACAAAGTTAGAAATATTTTTAATTAAAATTTTTTTATTAAAAAAAGTATTATATTTTCATTAAAAAAATATTATATTTTTATTTAAAAAATTCTCAAAAATACTGATTTATATCCAAACATGTCTTATTTATACCTACACTTTATAATACTGGTGAGGATAGGTTTATTAATATATGCCAACAGTGTGGCCTGTCTGTCACATTGAGCCGTGGGTGCCGCAAGACCAATTAGGTGACAGCCTTAGCCTTCACATGTCTATTTATTTATTTATTTTTTAAATTAGTTATGAAAAATTATTTTGAATTTAAACTATATAATAATAATTTTTATTATTTATTTGTACTTCATTTATTAATAAAATTATACGATTTAAAAATATGTACGCACATAAAATTGTTATAGATTATTCGAGAAGTTTTTTTATTTTTCATTTCAAATGTCATAAGAAAATTAGTTTATATATTTGTTTTAAATTCAAATAAAAAATACCACTAAAGTGAATATGGAGACTTAATTTCATTAAAATAGTATATATGATTCCTAATTTGATATTAGTATGGTTTATGTTTTTTTCTTTCCTCCTAAATTTGATATAAGTGAGCATAAATTTCGTATTAGTGTGGTTTAGTTTTTCTTCTTCTTTCCTCCTAAATTGAAGGTACTAAAGAAATACTACCAAAAGAAAGTAATGTCCTATTAGAAGTATTAAAATATATTAAAAATTAATTATTCAGTGATGCATGAAATGATTATGAAGTATTCGTAATAATATTTGAATTGTCGTCATTGCCAAAAAAAATTAAATTAAATTTCTTATATTCAATTTGATATAACTGTATTGCAAGATTGATTGAATGAATGATTACAGAGTGATATGTTGCAATTTCTCAATTATTACATTTTAATTAATAATTTTAGTTAGGGTAAAACTCAAAAATATAAATTTTGCCTAAAGGCCTTGCAAATTCTAGACACAGCCCTGGGTCACAATAGCCCACGTACAATGTTTTTTCCCATTGAAATATGATAGTATTAATCTCTATCACCAACTGTATGAATCAACCCGACGTGTGTTTTTTAACTAATTAATACTCGAAGACAAAACTTTTCCTTTTCTATATTAATCACATCCCACTCAAATATGTTACTTTTTAAAAGATATACCTGGTCTAGATAAAAGAAAATTCACATCCTCCACGTCTTTTCTTAACTGAACGCATCTTGAGCCTTAAAATATTATTATTTTAATTTATCTAACAAAAAATTATAAACAATTGAGTTGCTATTAATGAAAACCATTATTATATATACAAACTGTATAAGGGTGTGGTGCAAGATAATTAGTTAAAAAGGAAGTTATTAAAAGGATAATTATTGATAATATTATATATATAGTTATTTTAAACCTATAAAATGATAACTCTTAATAGATATAATTATTTTAAACATATAGTGATTTAGTTTCTAATAAACATGGGTGTAAATATATTCATTTTCTGTTTAGGAGAGTTATATCATATTTATATTAAAAGAAGATATAAGAACTTTAAGATTTGAGAAAATATTCTACCATAAAAAATTTTCTGTAATCATAAACAAATGTATGTTTATGTGAAATTCATGAATTCTAAAGATTCTGTTCATATTCTTAATATAATTATTTTAAATAGAAATTATAAATTTATGTTTACATGATAAATTCATCTGAAACTTATGAATTTTAAAGATAATTTTTAACGTAATTATTTTAAATAAAAATTATAAATTTATATTTACGAGGGATCTATATCCATCGATCATGTAATAAAATTTTGTAATATTTAAACGATAAAATAGTTAATTTTTATAATAATTATTTTAGAAATCATATTTAACATATATAAGTTTTAATTAGTTGTTAGTTTAAATACTTTTAGGCTAAAAGTATATGGAAATGAAAACTTTTCTTATTAAATAATGAAAAAAATGGATTTAATTAATTATCAGATTATAATATTTTTTTTACTGAAAAAGATATTGATCGAATTACTAATTAAAGAACAAACTTAATTATATTCGAAGATGATCCGATTTGATTCTTACTATCAATATAGGGACCTCTTTAGATCAAACTCACATAAACTTTTAGTTATATAAAATACATGAGAGGCGATGGCACAAAGGACTACAGAGTTGACACAAAAAATGGGGTCGAAGGGCTACTTGGTAGTTGGCGTGGTTGCTTTTGCTCTACTTTGCTCATTCAGAGTTTCTATCAGTACAGATTCTTCAGTTCCATTGTTTTCGCCTGTTCATGACGCTGCTTCATTCACCCGCAACTCTTTCCCTGCTGGCTTCATCTTTGGGGCCGGATCCTCGGCTTACCAGGTATATATTATTAGCATACTTGCAAATCTGTTACAAAATTTAGTTTATTACAAAACTAAATTATTTTTGTGTTCACTTGTTAGATATATAACTGATCGAGTATTTAAACATGTTAGCCAGGGTTGAATTCTTTTTATGGAAATGAGAAACTCTTTGTTATTCGTTCACAAAAAAAAAAAAAAACAATATTGGTCTTTTCTTTAATGATATTTTTGTTCATGTTTTTAAGGAGTACGTACTCAGTGAATGCATAACTTATAAGATAAGAGGAAATTCAAGATAAAAATAAGATTGAAAAAAAGCTGGGGCCTGGGTGTATAGTAATATATAATAACTTGTCCTTTGCTAATAAACACCAGAGTTTTGAAAGGGTTATTATAATATATTCATATATATACAGCATTTCCTCTTTTATCTCATTTTTTTAATTACAAAGACATGAATATATATGTTAATGAAAAGGAAAGGAAATGATAAAGATATGATAGAAAAAAAGAAAGATAAAAAATGATATAAAAGAGGAAATAATATATATATTAATAACCCCCTTCAAAACTCATAAAACTTGTGTTTATAATAACCCTTCCATTCTTTTTATAATATTTCCTTTATCATTTCCTTTCATTACAATTTCTTTTTCCTTTTAATTAGAAAGCTTTATGCGCCGGTCTATATAGCTAGCTACTAACTTTATTACATGATTTTGTTGTAAATGCATGTATATAGTTCGAAGGAGCGGCAACGGAAGGTGGAAGAGGACCAAGCATATGGGATACCTTCACACATAAACATCCAGGTAAATGACAAAGACAAGCAAAGGAAGAGATAGGAAGTAGATGCTTTATCTTTTAATCTTTTAATTCAATAAACTACTAATAAGTAACCCCTTCTTTAAAAATATCACATTATTTATTAGAAAACCATAAAATTTATATCAAACACTATGAATTAAATAATTAAAATATGATACTAAATATTAATGAATTATATAAGTTTCTTTTATCATCATGTTATTCTATAACTAACTTCAATAAAACCTTTTTTTTTTTTAATGAAAACATAATTGATGTAGAAGAATTTTGGATTAGATCTTATAAAAAAAATAAGATAACTCTTAATTTGAATTTTATAATAAGAATTATATAGAGTATTAAAATAGGGTATAAAAAATATAAGAAATGATCCACTTACTTCAAAACTCAAAAGTAACTCTACTTCTCATCCTCACCATTCATTTTTTTTTTGAGATCTAATAATTATAATAAATAATTAATCTTAACTATTAAATTTCAAAAAAATAAATAATGAAAAGAATGTATAACTCTAAAATTGTTATTCTTAGAATAAGTGATTCCTTTCTCTAAAAGTATACATGTGAAAATTTTGTTAATAAATAATTTATAAATTAAATACTCCTTTAAACCTTCATTGAGAGCCTTGAAATTTATTGTAATCTTGATACGTCTTGAACCTAAACTATTCTCAATAAATAATAATTAAAAAAATGCACATGTCAAATTGTGAATGATCAGACAGCTTCCCGATATTTTTAACTGAAACATGTGGTATAAAAAAGTAGCAAGTGGCTTTTTGAAATTTAAAAAATAAGCACGAGTTTTTATAGGCATGGTAAATCCGAAATAGTTATTCACCTCACAGTAAAAAATAAAGTAAAAATTGAAAGTGATTGATTGAAAATAAATACAGAAAAGATGTAACGAGAGAAATAAAAAAAATAGTTGAAAAATAATATAATAAATCTTAATTTTATTTAAGTTATTTCCAGTTTTTTTACCAAGCAACCCAACACTTAATTTCATCTTCTCCCTCCCCCTTCCAATTTATCTCTTATCAAACATACTGTAAAGAAAAAAACTATTTTAACCTTATTTTAGAATTTTTGTCAAACTTGTAAAAACAGGATTAAATTTGAGATCAAAGATGTAGAGAGTGTTTAAAAATACATCCAAATAATGAAGAAATTTAGCTTTCCAAAACACAACACCAAAATAATATATGAGAAAAGCTTTTCCCGAAATGGTGCCAGTTGGGTTAAGTCTAACTCTTACGCAAACATACAATTAGAATCGGCTAATTGTAGTACAAATGAAATTAATGAATGGTAGCTCATAAATTATCTTGATATTTGTGAGTATACGATTATGTAAATATGTATTATCACAATATTAAATCAATTCAATTACGACAATGACATTTCTCCAAAGTGTTTTTTTTTTATTAAAATAAATATAAGTATATATATAAATGGTAGCAAGAAAATAATAACCATACAAAAGAGTTCGCTAACAAATTAAAATTAATATTCTCATCGATAGACAAAATCAAAGCTTTCAATCATATTTTGTAAGTTATTATTGATTTGAAGTTCAAGTGAGCTTAATTAAGGTTTCTTTTCATGCTGATATTAAATTATCTGATGCATAATTTACCTTCATGATTATTGAATCGACGTGCAGAAAAGATAAAGGATGGAGCCAATGGAGATGTCGCCGTTGACCAGTATCACCGCTACAAGGTATGGATTGCACTATTATTTTCATATAAGTAATATTTATAGATTTTCAAATTAATCTAAAATTATTTGATAACTCATTTATGTATATCAAAATTATTGTAACATATATTTTTTAAATTACATAAAAATACAAAGCATTTGATTGTCTTCTCATTTATGTTCAATTTTTACCATCTGTTTCATATATATTGATGTTTAAACCAATGACTTAATTATTGGTGGGAGATTTAGGTAATATGAATGAGGAATTAAGTTTTATTTTCATTGCCCACTACTATAATAATATACTGCCATCCATATATATCACAGGAAGATGTTAAGATGATAAAGGATATGAATTTGGATTCATACAGATTCTCAATTTCTTGGCCTAGAATACTCCCAAGTAAGTTTAATTAATTAATATAAAGACTATTCTTGACTCAATTTTAATTGGTTGGACGTTTCTGCTTCAATTATTTGACTTTTTATTTTTTTATATGAACAGAAGGAAAGCTCAGTGGTGGTATAAATCACGAAGGAATCAATTACTACAACAACCTCATCAATGAGCTATTGGCTAATGGTCACAACTCACACTATTCAAACTCTGCTTTTTTCCAATTAAACTTTAGCATTTTAATTATTAAGTGTTGATAACAAAAATTAAACAAATATTGTTTGTGATTGAGACAATTACAGGTTTAGAGCCATATGTGACTCTTTTTCACTGGGATCTTCCCCAAGCTTTGGAAGATGAGTATGGTGGTTTCTTAAGCTCCCATATAGTGTTAGTCTCCATTTCATAACCTAGCAAATTCAATGTGTTGATAAGATTACAAGTTGTTGAGCTTTTCCATATTATTTTTTCAGAGATGATTTTCGAGACTACGCGGATCTTTGCTTTAAGGAATTTGGAGATAGGGTGAAATTTTGGGTTACTGTGAACGAGCCATGGTTGTTCAGCCAAGGTGGCTATGCAACCGGAGCGACAGCACCGGGAAGATGTACCGGTCCACAATGCCTCGGTGGTGATGCTGGCACTGAACCTTACATAGTTACACACAATCAAATTCTTGCTCATGCAGCAGCTGTTCATGTGTACAAGACTAAGCATCAGGTTTGTTACTTTTTAACATAATATTTTTATTTGTTACACTATTTTGGTGCTTAAATTTTGTTTTTAATTAAATTTTCATTGTTATGTATGCGTTTGGAAAATTATAGATAGATAAAAGTAATAGACGTTTCTTGCTAATTAAATACATCCTCAAATACTAGTACTTAATTCTTAACATCTCAGTATATAATTTTCTTTTGTAATGACATAGTTTTAAATAATTATATGATTTTAATTGAGTACATTGTGTGCAGGCATATCAGAAAGGCAAGATAGGCATAACGTTGATAAGTAACTGGTTCATACCGCTTGCAGAGAATAGCACATCAGATATAAAGGCTGCCAGAAGAGCAATTGACTTTCAATATGGATGGTAAGTGCTCCTATTGCAGAGAATATATAGCACATCCATATCATAGAATATATAGCACATCAGATATTAGTAGTTACTGTTTATGTGTTGAATTACGAATTAAAAAAATATGATTAAGGTAAAAAATCAGTGTGGGATGGGGTGGGGGGATTTGGAATTGATTTATGGAAAGTCCATACCTTAATTCATGATTGATTGATTATTCTCAATAATACTTCATTAGTAGTGAAACCTACTAAAAGGGAAATACATCTTCTCAGGCTAGCACAAGTTAAAGAGTTACTACTATAAGAAAGGCAAATCGAATAAGTAGGAAATTGAGAACCTAATGAAATAAATAACAGAGGATAAGCATGTAAGGAATAATGAAGAACGTGATAAAATTGAAGATGCAGTTCAATCAGCTAAGGGAAAAAAGATAGAATATGTAGGGAGATTAAGAAAGTATTGTCAGATGTTAGCTACAGAGCTTTTTGAACTTAGTCTTTCATTATGTGGTTTTTCATGAAATCTTGTGAGAGAAAGAGAAAAACATAGGTCTTTTTGGATAACATGTGAGATGATTTTGTCAAATGAACAATAGATTACAAACATAAGGTATTTATCATTTTATGCATAAAGAAGGGTATTTTAGGAAAACAAAAATAAAACAGTTGAAAAGGATGTGAGAGTAGACTATGAAGGATGGACCACCAAAATTAAAAGCACAACTAGCATGGTCCCCTAGAGGCATGTTGTGACTTATGAGAAACGCTATTAATAGCACATTAACTACAGTGAAAAGAGGTAACAAAAAAGATTCTATAGTTGATTGTTGTTAATTTGTTTGATTGATTGCAGGTTTATGGAACCATTAACAAAAGGAGAGTATCCTAGAAACATGAGAGCCCTGGTGGGAAGTAGATTGCCTAAGTTCTCCAAATGGCAAGCCAAGCTAGTGAATGGTTCATTTGATTTTATAGGCTTAAACTATTACTCCTCTGGTTATATTAATGGTGTGCCTCCTAGCAACGCCAAACCCAGTTTCCTAACAGATTCTCGCACCAACACTTCATGTAAGGACACCATCCATCTATGTATCATCACTTGTTCGATCCCCAAAATACAATTACAAAACATATACCTTGCATTGCACCCTTTATTTGTAGTTTTTCTTGTTTATTATTGAAAAATAACATCAGCATTTTTTTGCAATTGCAGTTGAACGCAATGGAAGACCCCTAGGTCTTAGGGTACGTTTGTGGCCACCTAAAACTATAGTTTAGTTCCAAATTGAATTTGTTTGATAAAATATTAAATGAAGTGTCTATTTAATAATAATGCAGGCTGCTTCAGATTGGATATACTTCTATCCAAAGGGACTTCGAGATCTTCTGTTATATACCAAGGACAAATACAACAACCCTTTGATTTACATCACCGAAAATGGTAAATACGCGCTAATACATCATGTTCATTTTTATTTTACTTAAATCTTATATTGAGATTTTAATCTAGATAAAATAAATGAGAATGTATTTAAAATTGTATATTATATTGATTTTTCTTTTCCTAATCTGTTTAATAGAAGATGTATGATATTTTGTATTACATTTGCATACTTCATTTAACTTGCAGGTATGAACGAATTCAATGATCCAACTCTTTCTGTGGAAGAATCACTTTTGGATATATACAGAATTGATTATTATTATCGTCATTTCTATTATCTTTTATCAGCAATTAAGTAAGTAGTTTTTTTATATATCTATATATAATTCATGACTTTTTTATAAAAATATTGACTTATAACAAAAATATACGTAGGGCTGGTGCGAACGTTAAGGGATTTTTTGCATGGTCATTTTTGGACTGTAATGAATGGCTTGAAGGCTTCACTGTTCGGTTTGGATTGAACTTTGTAGATTACAAAGATGGCTTAAAAAGGTACCCTAAGCTTTCTGCTCAATGGTACAAGAACTTTCTGAAAAGAAACTAGTATTAGACCTACCGTTTGAAATATGCAGCACCTAAAAACGGTTAAGCTAAGCTCAATGTTTGTAGTTGTAGCTAATTCCACGTTCAAGTACTTATTAGGTTGTTGTTTTCTGTTAGATTTCATCGCATGTTTAGGTGTACTAATTTATAAGTGCCATGCACCAGCACAGCTATAAATTAATGTTACAGATGATCCTTCATGTATCGGTTTGATTTTGAATTAATGTTATCTCAGAATCAAGATGCAGTTTCAACAATTAGAATTTCTAAGTGATTATTATTCAAAATATATAAATAATGATCATGATATGTATTCAATCGTAATTGATCAGTTGGTCACAGTCGAAATAAATTGTGATCAGTATAAATTATATAACTCTACCAAAACCAAGTTAAGTAAAAGACACAAATGAAAGGCATAATTATATTAAAGTTAAAACCAGTCAGTACAAATCAAGACGGGAATTATTAAACCATTATGATTTATTGTTGCAATGTCATTGCAAAATAAATGCCAATAGTTCAATTGAGGATTGGGCTGGGTCAGCAGTTCCTTCTATTTGGGCATTGCTATTGATTCCAATCGAGTGGCTGAAACTTTTTATTTTATTTTAAAAATGTCCTTCCCACATAATCACATTTGTTATAGTGGGGGCAGTGTAAATAAAATATAAAATGAAAACATATTTCGATTTTAGATTTGTATGCGTAAATGTGTTTTCATTGTTTGCATTTCCTATATTACAATAAAAATCTGATTCTGTATACAAAATCTAAAACAGAATCATGATTTTGTATACAAAAACATGTTTTGTATTTATTTTGGCTTAAAAAACATAACATAAATGTGATTCCGAGTACAAAATCTGAAACAGAATCATGTTAAAAAAATATAATTTATTAATAGAAACTATGATATTTTTAGTGTGTTTAATTTAATTTACAAATATAAGAGATTACAAAAGCATCCATAAAGCTTCAAAAGGATTTTTAACAACAAAAAAA
This sequence comes from Glycine tomentella, assembly GCA_007407185.1. Lineage (NCBI taxonomy): Eukaryota > Viridiplantae > Streptophyta > Magnoliopsida > Fabales > Fabaceae > Glycine > Glycine tomentella. The sequence continues at coordinate 2,137,017 of PYAF01004757.1, forward strand.
GAAGTTTTACACTCGTACTCCATAAAAAAGTTGTAGATAATGCTCTAGCTCCAAGCCTCCAACTTCAACTTTTAATGTTTTGATTCAAATCTTGCGCAGTATGTTCGACTGCCTCTCAGTTTTTACATGTCTTGGATAGATTATGGGCAGGTTTATTTGGGAAAATATAAACTTTTTGTTTGAAATGTATGCTTACATTTAATGCCTTTAAAGGAAATTGTTCTTAAACGTTGTTCATATGTAAGATCTTGTCAAGGGAGTAAAAATAAAATTACAGTTTGTTATGGGCCAAGCCCAAAATTAAATATATAGTTTTATTAAAAGGGGAGGTGCACATAGCAACCCTAATTACCATATCACTTTCGGCCCAAAAAAGAGGTCAGATAATAATTTGATGTCGTGCTTATTTTGTTGTATATTTAGTTGATATTTTAAAAGGCTAACATTTCTATTTAATTAAATATAAAAATTCTTTTAAATTAATTTAGTGTTTACAAATAAAAAACTATTTTATTTGACTTGGCCATTTAGACTAAGTCTTATCTTATCCTTTTAAAAAAAAATAAAATCAGCAAACACAAAAATCATTAACATGATAAGAAAACACAGTACAAAGATAGATAATCCAGCTTGTAGCAATGAGGTTAATCTGTATTGGTATCACCTAACATAAAAATACTTATTATAACCCCTAGCTAGCAAACTGGACATGTGAAAACAAGCAGTATACATGTATATCAGAAATGTATATCCCCCCTCCTTTAGCCCTAAATCTGCTGGCCTTACAACATTGCTGATTCCAATTTTATAGCCCACAATCCAACAGCATCAAAACATTCCGTTTAAGCACTGCGGAGACACGCTTTTGTGTTGCTACTCGAAGTCTGGTACCATTGATCGTAACCAAGACCAAACAAAGAACTTAATATTCTGTACCATATCAGAAATTTCAACCGAGTCTGTATTAAAAACAATGTTATTCCTTTTCTTCCAGACGCAGTAAATTACTGCACTCCATATGTATAACCTTCCATATGTTTCGCTCTGCTGAAGACCTTCCTAAGCTCGAGTGTAGCCAAAAATGGTCTTTGACTTTTAGTAGTTCCGGCTAGACTACAGTAAATTCCGGTGAGATCCAACCATAGCATACCAACTAGATCTTAGACGTTACTTCACATGGTCTTATCCTCGACTTGATTTGAGGTGGTTTTCATTATAGATAACTATGTTTTAAATGGTTTTCAACAACTCTCTCCTATATCTTTTCTTTCTTTGCGAGTTCTCGGGTTATTATTACTAAAGAGCTTGTTATTTTGTCGTTGTTCCAAATTATATTTGGAGTATTGATTAACAAAATATCCACGACTTAATTTGTTCTTGACCAAATATGTTCGTACATCATGATTCGTGAATTATCGATCAATTCATAATTTGTGAATGGTTCATGATTGATTATAATAATAGATAGCTAGAATAACACACTTATGACGGATGTTCAATCTCAGTCTAATCCTTTTATTATTGAAACGTATTACCAAACATAAAAAAACACACGACTTTCTATAATGACATGATCGTGGGAGATAATAATATTCTTTTATATTCTTTTTCCTTACAATTTTCTCTTCAACCCACACAAATTTGGGCACAGTAGAAGTGCGTCTTTTATATTCTTTTTCCTTACATCTTTAATTAATTTTTTTAAAAAGATGTTATTTCATCTCTTTTTATAAGATTTATATTTATATTACAATTTTTCAACAAAAAAAGAAGAAAAGCAATTATTTTAACCATTCCACCAATGAGATCTAATCGAGTTGATTGGACAAGCTATGTGAGTATTATAAATTCTTTATATCGTATTCAATTCCTACTAATAAAAAAAACCACTCCAGCCTAAAATTAGGATCGTAATAACTACTACTGCTACACTATTATATTAATAGTGTCACACTTCAGAGACATAATAGTCATTATTGGGCTGTTAATGAAATGGGCTTGTCCATATCAAATTTTTATTTGAGGCGTACCCGTTTGATGATGCAGAATTGCTAATTAAAAAAAAAGTCTCGTGATACATGTTTAGTATTTATCTAATCCCATTTTGTGATATATGGAGATTTTTAATGTGACATTTATATGTATCGAGATCACATTGTGACTTTAAGGTTTTGTTTGGGAGTTAGGAGGGGAAGGGAAGGAAAAAGATTCAAGGGGAAGGGAGGAGAAGGAAAGGGAGGAAAATGAGGGAAGTTCTTTTCTCCTTGTTTGGAAGTTAAAAATATATTAAGAGAGGGAAATTGAGAGTTAATAAGATGTTAAATGTGAAAATTATATAATTTAAATGTAAAAATATATTAAAAATATATTAAAAATATATTTTAATATATTTTTGAATTTGTAGTTAGGGTAGGATAGTAATTTTAATTACTTTTTCTTCTAAAAACCCCCAAATTGAGGGAACAACAATTTTTAGGCTTTAAAGGATTTCAGAGGAGTTTTAAAAATCCTCAAATCCTTCTCCTCAAAAATTAAAACTCTCAAACAAGGAGATGTCACCTCCTAAACCTTTCCCTTCCCTCCCTTTTCCTCTAAAATCCATCTCCCAAACAAAGCCTAAAAGACCATATATATTAATTTGTTGATTCTTTTTTATTAAGAGTGATGTTGGTGTTAGAAGTGTGTTTAACGTTGTAGTTGTTGCAAGAGTGTTTGAAGTAATCAATTGTATTTAATTTGCTCTTATAAATTTGTGTATTCATATCTGAGTGTGACGCTCTCGTCAGTCTCTACATTAATGGAAAGAAGACATTACATGCCTCTCTATACACAATTTTTCTAAAACCAAATTTTGTATGCAATTATTTTTTACATATTGAGTAGTTTAGCGAGATTAAAATAACTGAAATGAGAAGTTGAAATATAATAGTAGGTGGTTTGCAATACCAATTGAGGGTAAATAACTTTTAATATTTTTTAAAGAAACTAAAAGTAGATATTCTCTTTTATAATACTTATGGACTTCTCTATCTTATTATCTTTTAGTTGACTTTGAATATATATATATATATATATATATATATATATATATGGGTGGTTATTGAATAATAATAATAATTTTTCAAAATAACTTACCTCCACTAAGTCAAGTTTCTAGATCTGTCACTTATTTAAGTGGTTATTGAAAAAAATACCAAAATCTCTCTTTCAAGTTCACTACGGTTTCATGGATGGTAGAAGTGCATTCTCATGTGACTTTAACATTATTTTTTTCAAAAGGATATATTACTCATAAAATAATGTTAGAAGTTTCAACAATTATTGTTTTTTGAATGAAAATGACAATTTCAAAATTAAAGTGACTAAAATTTTACTTGAAATGAATAATGTTGCAACAAAGATATTTTGTTTAACTTTATTATTGATTGAAAAAGTATTAAATAAAGTTGAATACAATAATTTAATAAGTTTTACAATTTAAAAAGTAAAATTTAAATTAAATTATAATAATTTTATTTAATTATTTATAATTTAATATTTGAAAATATGGTCCTACAATTCGTTTTAAGTGTCCATACAGGCATGCACGGTGTCTATACTTAAAATTGCAGTAGTTAGAGAGTTACGGGCCTAGTTCTTAGTAATGGATACAAAAAAGAAAACGAAAAGCCATTCAACTTCAAGCATTTTTTTCCCATTAACATATGTTACTGGATACTATGCTAGGCTAGTGGGAGAATTTGGCCTAAAAGAACAGGAACTAAACACAATTCCGGGGGCATCACATAGAACAACCCGTATACAGTCACGTAAGAGTGGAAGACACATGATATGTTCCATTCCATCGAGTGGGTTCCAATTGGGATGTGGTGGGTCATATTAGTCTGATGTGGGATTTAGGTTATTCTTAATACGTCCTCATGACCAGTATTTTTGGATTTAGTGTGTGGATAATATGTTGGGTGATCCGTTAATGAATCTAAAATAGACTATGATATCATATTAAAATATAGGTGTGGACCTAATTTAATCTCAAAAGTTAACTCATAAGATGATGATTGTTCATTACTTATATACTCTGACTTAACACTATCTTTAGTTGATATGAGATTTGAATTATTCCCAATAAAAACATCAGCATGCCATTGCTATTCCATCAAACCCGACAACTAATTAGTATGATTGTTTTAGTTCAATTAATAGTGTTAGGTCCGAGTCTACTTATATATAGACATTACGTTAAAATATTTGGATAAAAAATTTATTATAATTATTTTATTTAAGTCGAACATAATTGTTTCCCGAGTAAAATTACGTGTGATATAGAAGAAGGAAAAAAATGTACCAATGGTATACTACACAATAGCCCAAGTAATAGAGGGTAACTTTTATGGCACTATTGGAATAAACTCAACAACAACAAGGCTCCTAATGCCCAGGGTCCAAGCTACTTCCAAAGAAGTTAGGATGGATACCCAACTGATCCTCATAAAGACCTTAGAGCATCTCTAATGGGAGATGCTTAGTGGATTTCTAAAGATAAAAAATTGTTTCTTAGAAGAAATTATGCATTGGAGAGTATTTATGTGACATGAGAGTTTCTTCACAAAAAATTTGGGTTTTTAATATAAGAAACTCTTTCTAGAGTTTCTTATTTTTCAAATATCACTAATCAAAGAGAATTTTTTGGAGTTTCTTGTAATTTTTTGTATTGAAGCAAAATTTGATTAGAGTTCTTGTGAATGATATGACAATATAAAGACCACAAAAAAATGAATAAATAACTCTAAAAAATTCATATAAATACTCCCCATTAGAGATGCTTTTAGTAAAGCCAACCTTCCTCCTAAACCTCATCACCCAATTGCTAGTTATCACCAAAGGTCCCTACACAAGTTGCTGCGAGAGCTAGCTTGAAATTCGTTTGTCATTTCATTTGAATTATTTCCTCAGCCTGATGATCATAAGTGCTTTAAATTTTTTTTATTAAAAATATAAAACTTTTCTTTTAGAAAAATTCTCATAAACATTTTTAGTTTTGTATCCAAATCAATATATCTAATTCATCAACACCCAATATCCTCATACAGTGATTTACAGTTGTCTTTGTTTGTTGAGACCTTCTTTTGTTTCTTCACTTCTACATATTTTCCATGCATTGGAACATATAATTATATAAACTATATAATTATAGTAATTAATATAATTATGATGATTATATATTCTGATATAATTGAAAAACTTTAAAATATAATAATGTAAAGGAAATTATATATTATAAATTCAACACAAGTACAATTAATGCTAGTATACATTTATTTCTTTAACAAAATATTTGATTAATCATATAAATTATAACACAATGAGAATGGAATAAATTAGAAAGGAAATATTATTATAAAAATTAATTAAGATTATAAAATAAAATTTGATCAATTACTCATTTTATTCTGAATTTGATAACGTACTTTAAAGTTAGTAAACTTTATATATATGACTTCACAATCCACTTTTATTGCGATGAATCATTATTGGATCTACATGAATTATATATATATATATATATATATATATATATATATATATATATATATATTGGTGAAGTGTGAATACACCCCCACATCAATCGTAATTAATTTTTCTTTAAATATTAATTTTAAAATTATGTTTATGACATAAAAATAAGCAATATAATGGCCACGTCATTAAAAAGTAGAGAATTAAAACTATAAGATAAATCTGATTATCAAATAAAAATTAAAAAGGAGAACAAATAATGTACCATACCTGATATTTTTGCTTCATGATAATCAAAATTTATGAGAGAGAAAAATTATAATATTTTACAAGAATTTTAATTTTCCATATATTTTTTTTTTAAAATTGAGTAACCAAAGTTTTGTTTGGGATGAATTTTAGTTTTTAAAAAATCAAAATTCGGTTTTCAGTTTT